>JBBIGC010180870.1:0-14627 GCA_037576955.1 Lepidarchus adonis
TGATCTCCTCCATCACACCTCAGCAGAGCCACAGTCTGATCTCCTCCATGACACATCACATTGATGCAGTAATTCATTCAAAAGGAGAAACAACCAAGTATTGAGCGCTTAGGAATTAACATACTTTTCAGAATCCCTGACATTTCTGTTTAAATTAGGCTTTTTTAATGTGATATTCAAATATTCCAAGAGAGTGAATTATGGGTTTTATTATCTGAAAGCCATAATCATTGAAATTCCAAGAAATAAAGCCTTTACATATTTCACTCTATGTAATGAATCTATATAATATATGAATTTCATTTTCTGAAAGGATTGTCAAGAAATATTGAACTTTTTCACAATATTACATTTTTTAGATGCACCTGTAAATTCTTTAAAACTGATTTAAAAATGAATTGTTTCATACTTTTGTTAATTTCTAGGACCTCTAATAGCACATAATTGTCACGTTTTAAACCAGAAATTAACTTCATTACTTGTTGTCTTGCCATCACCCTACAAAGCACTGCACGAAGGAAGAGAGAAACTTATTGTGCTGATGGTGTAGGTGCCAGTGGCATTCACTTCAACAGCATGTTTCGTTCCAAGACGGCAGATGTCGTGCATCACCCATGCCTGACCTTCCAATGTGTCCTGTTCAGGGACAACAAGGCCAGTCATTGCAACTGCACTGACCCAGTGCAATTAAAGAGTTTCCACATTCCTACAAAACGCCTCTGCATGTTTCACACCGGGTGATTCCCACCTTCAGACTGAAACTATGTGTGCTGGGGGAAGGCAAAGAGGGCTAGAACATGCGTCAAATCTATGCCATGCAACCACTGCCCGAATGGTCCATGGATGGTAATCATTGCAAGCTATTGTAAAGCAAGTAAAGAATGGGCAAAATGGCAGCATAGATGCCCTTTGACTAGCTCCAGCATCAATAGTTTTCTAATAAAATGACATTCTTGTGGTTTTTACTGACTGTGCCTGGTTTACATGTTGATGGGTACTGAAACCCACCACCATACAGGCTCTGACTGCAATGGTATTGCTTCTGTAGTAGAGAAATTAATCTGATTTTTTGTTTCTCCATAAAACTAATCGTTCCCAATTGATCTGACCAGCTTCATTACTGATTAAGATGTTATTCTAGATTGTTCTTGAGTGAGCGCTACCCGATCTCTAGGCATATTTGGGATATTCTGTTCTGCTTATGGCTGTATGTGCGTTGTATACTGACATCTAGTGGACCCAGCCCGATCGGCAAGAGTACACACCAAAAATTTAGCGTTAAAATAAAATTTAATCCGTTGTAAGACATATAAAAGCACATATACACAATCACATCATACTTAACTTAATATCCATTAGTAGACACTGAAAAATATGACAAGTACAGCCTGTTTACCATTCATAGACGCAGTTTTTATTTTATGCGATATCGTGAAATAAACAAAAATCGCACAAAATGCACACAAACTCAAATGAAATTCAAACTAAAAAAAAATTTTTTTTAAATAATGTATTTGTTTAAAACATTGCTGTATTTCTTGTGAAATTGCATTTTGCATTTTACATTTTAAGCAAATTTGTTGAATAATAATGGTGATTTGTTAAATAATGCAACGTTAATCATGTTAATTAAATTTGTTATTCAAAAAGTACTGATGAGAATTTTTTTAAAGTAACAGATAAATAAGCAGTATCAGTAAAAGTAGTAGAGCTTCTTCTTTTAGTACCAACATTAAAAGTGTCATAAGAGAAGAATCCCAATAAGGAGAGGTTTTAAAGTGCTTCTGGTTTTATGCTGAGGGATTCCGAGTGTTTTAAGAATTTACACTGTTGGTTCCACTAACTTTGCTGAATATTATTAACAAAAAGTATGAATAATCCCAAAGCCTGAGAAAATAATAATTTTTTTTTCTTCAAAAAAACAAAACTAAATCAACAAAAATGAAGTGTTTGGTATAGTGTAGTATAGTATAATATAGTGGGTAATACATATGAGGGCTAGTTGTAAAAGTTGACAACTAGTCACCATTAGGCTGTATGAGACCTTCACAGTTGTGATGACATAACCAGAGTAATGTGCCAAAGATGTGGAAAGGAATGGAAGCAGTGTTTGGGAAAAGACGAGCAATTGGATTTGCATTTGAGCTAAATAAAAGAGATTAGACTAGGGGAGTTTAGAGATGAGGTTGGTGGTGGGGGTCCCCATTTTAAGCAATACAACCCCAGAAATGTAATGAGTTGTCCCTACATGTGTGTTCAAGACACAAGATTTCTGGCACTACAAAGCTTGTGTTAATTTACCACTACAAAACTCACGAGAAGAAAATATTTGCTCAGCTTTTGAGACTTTTTTGTGAACTGTGTCATTTAGAAATTTTTTAATATTGTTAACAAAATATTGTTATAAATATGTTTTAACTGGATTTTTTTTGCAAATGAAATATGTTAATTTCATTGTCTACTTAAACATTGCATTTTTTTAAAATCAAGAAATTTGTCTTTTAAATAAGGTAAGATTAAAAATTAAACAGAATTAATTCATTTAAAAAACCTAAAGATTTTAAAGAGAACATTACTGAAATTGCCTTATTTTGTTGCTTAGTGATATAATTACTAAAGCCAATTTTTCATACAAAATCTTGAATAAGTCCATCAATAAACAAAAAAAATATTCTTCAACAGATGCCTTTAGAATATTGCAAGGAATAAACAAGAATGTCGATGTTTCATTCTGAATAGATAGAAAAGTTGTATTAAAGGCGTAGGCCTCAGAGTAACTGAATTACTCAGTGACCTCACAGTCAAACACTGTGTGATTGTTGCTTTAGAAGAACAAGTTTTTACAATTTCATTGCAGGTTATGAGACAAAAATGTCAATTTATCAAAAAAAATTGAACAAACAATAGTAAATCTAGAAAAGTTTTTGGAACTAAGACTCTACTCAAAGTTTTTGGCAAGTTACACTCCTTCATGGATGGTTTTAGGTTGACCTGCCCACCTCTGGTTTCTGCTCATGCTCATGACTCGTACTTCATGTAACCAGCCTTTCCCAAGGGCCTTATCTACAGGGCAACAACAAAGAGAGGAACAATGCAAAGCTGGAGTCTGGAGGATGTCTTTTTGTTTTTTGGGGACCCAAGAGCCCCGTCTGAGTGTGTTTCAGGGACTGGACGGCTCTTTTAATCTACAATAGACGATAGAGTCTTTCCATAACAGCCAATGTGTCCCCTGACAGTAACAATACAAGTGAAAATGAGAGGCAGGCGGAGGAATGTGACAAGCTTGCAGACAGTAATATAGCCCTGAATCATTAAATACTGAATACTGATCTCACCGGCTGTGTATATTCTAGCTTCACACAATTCCCTTATCAACGTGAACATTGTGGGCCAGCCCACCAGGCTCAGATGAAACATTATTAAACCCATCAACATCTTGCAAGTCTACAGTTATGATTGTCACTCTGCTATTTGTACTATAATGTAAAAGTTATTACATTATTATTTTTTACTGTAAACTAATTTTCAAAAATATCAAAATGTCAAAAAAAAATGCTAAAAATGAAAAAGACTACTTTAGGGTCGTAAAGTAGGGATGTAAAGCAGTCTTTTTCATTTTTAGCATTTTTTTTGACATTTTGATACTTTTGAAAATTATTTTACAGTAAAAATAATAGTGTAATAACTTTTACATTATTTTATCCAGTGACATCTTTTTATTCAAATCATAATAACTCAATTATTTTGATTATTTTAAATATATTATGATAAATTAAAGAGTAAAAACTAATTTGGGGATTTCATCATCTATAGTACATAACATTAAATTAAAGAGAATCCAAAAATCACTGTTCACAAAAGACAGAGATAAAAAACAACAACAGTGGGCCATGATCTTACGGCCCTCATGCAGCACTGCGTTCAAAACAGCTTTGTTAACTTATATAAATAAAAAAATTCACTATGGAATGAAGAAACAATATAAAAAGGCCATGCTTAATGTTCTTTGGGCCCAGGTTCATTCAAAGTCTAAGTCTGATGAAGCAAAATGTAACATTCTTTTTGTAAATTATGGACACTGCATTCTCCGGGCTCAAAAAGAAAGAGACCATCCAGCTTGCAATCAATGCACAGTTCAAAAGCAAGAATTCACAATGGTGTGGGGGTGCATTACAACTAATGGAATGCATAACTTGAATATATATAGGTTTTAGAAAAATATATGCTGCCATTCGGACACATTTTCAGGGAAGGTCCTCCTAAAGTCCAGCCCTGTCATCCATTAAAAAAAAACATTTGATTAATATTGAAAAAAATACAACAAAGAAGGTCCTGTTGAGTAGTTCCTACAGTATATCAGGCAAGAATTAAAAAACATTGTCTCCTCGGTTCCCAAATATTGTTGATAGAAGTGATTTCTTCATTTTAGTATTTCTTGTTAACTGACATTACACAGTGTCCCAACCTTTTTGGAAAAATAAGTAGCTATCATTATGATTATTATAATAATTATTATAGTATATACATTGTGCCCCCTTCCCCCAACGTTGTTGGAATATATTCCCGTGGAAAGCGTATGGTTTATGTTTTGCTCAATTATAGATTTTTGTAATAGCGTTAGAGCAACACAGTGTTACCCAGGAGTAGGACTGAGGACCAGTGAACTACACCCTGAAAGCATTTAGAAGTGTTTGCAAAAGCTTCACACAGTTATATAGGAGATAAAAGGAAGTTAAAAAGGGAAAATCACTAGTATCACAGTATATAGTCTTTTCCTTTGACCCTCAAATGAACAATGTTCTGATTACATTCCACACACACAGACCTGGAATATGAGTTTACAGTTCGGAATCTCAGACAGGAATGTATAGTTACATCCCAGTGTTTCCCCTACCATTAAACAAACCCAACAGCCCACCCAGTCATGTATCTTTGCTCAGTTTTATTGCAATGTGTGTTCATTTCGGGCCAAAAAAATAAAATCCATTCTATTTTCATGAATCCAGTCATTCATATAACAATGTGTGACAAGCTCAGTTTCACCAGAGTAGGTTTTAATTTCAGAAAATCTACATTTTAAAAGAAATAATACATTTCTCTTGAATTAAGCTTATTGAATTCTGGTGCTGTACATCTGTACAACACAAAGTGGTAAACAATGCAAAGCTTGTGTGATGTTTCCATTCTACCAAGAAAACCAGCCAGAGTTCGCTTTTCTGGATCTAAGTTGACATAAGCAATCAGTTTCCTTTAGCAACTCTTTAAGACCCAGGAATCAAAAGCAGACCACTATTAAACGGGCAGAAAATAGTGTAAACTTGGTGTATATTCACATGCAGTGTATTTATCATGTTTAACATTGTATGTCTTCACTACACTCCTAAAAATATAGGGGCTATACAAAGTAATAACTTTATTAATAACAATTCTTGATTCTCTAAAGGACTTTTCAGAAGAGTGTGAAGAACCTTGTAAGAGCATGGAAGTCAGTTCTTCTACAGGAGGTTTTGTAGTTGCCCAGCTCAAACACACTCGCTTTAAAGAGCGTATTATTCTAAAAAGTGGAAAATTTCTGTCTGGAACTAGCACTAGCACGTGCTTGAGCTTAATTTCTTGACCTAAGCAGTTGGGTTCAGGGGAATATGTGTAGAAGAGGTCAAGGCCAGAGTAAAGACCGTTCCCCAGCCTCGATTTTCCATTTCAGGGATGAAAGACAAACGCTGACCCTAGATCTTCTGAGGCAGAGCGTGTGGAGTGGGACTAACATGTCCCAGCAAACTGAACCCACTGGATCTGACCAGTCAGGTACAAAAAAGATGAGCATAAAGGGGTCATGCCTGTTGCCTGCAGTTACTAAAGCGCTGTGCTGTTCAATAAAACCTCTGCATCATTGCATGCATGAGTTCCCACTTACATCAAAATTCAAGTTACGTCACACTCAGAGGAACCGAACTCTGACATTTACTAACAGCCGGCAACATGCAAGAATGTTTTCATATTACAGTAAAGCATTTAGGAAACGTTGCTCCAGATAGAAATGCTCTTTTTAATGCTTCTACATACACCACAGCAGTCAACGCATTGGAGAGGAGACTTGTGGCAAAACCACACTGACGGTGCCTCAGCACAGTGCACTATTAACCCCCCCATCTCACCCACCAATCCAAATAAACTGTTATGCTGCCTTCACGTGCTATGGAAATTATGGTTTAACCTTTCAAGATGGTGGAGAGCAGCGAAAGAATCATGAATGTTAAGCACTGCATCCTATTAAACTTTACCTGCAGCTGTTAGCGGATAGTTTGTAGCCTATTAATGTTGTGGCATTAATGCATCATCTTCCTGCAGCAGCAGATGAATCAGGATCTAAAACTGCTGTAACCACGTAACACGTCAGGATGAACTCCTGCTCCACCATGTTTCACTTCACCACCACAACTAAAGCATTTCAACACAACGCACACGTCATTTCCAATTTACAAATGGAAAGAATCATCTTTCCCTTAGCATGTGAAGGCAACATTATTCAACACTAATGGTGAATAAAAGAGACATATCAGCATAAACAACAAAAGCTAGCTCTCACACCCTGCACATGCTCATCTGGTGGCGCTATATATTACCGTAAAGCATTTAGTAGGTGTTCGTTTAATTCTTTTTTTCAGTACTGTAACCTCCTCAACCCTTTTAACCCAAAAGAGATGCTGGTGAAACCCTGAACTGCACCCTGAACCTTTCTATCAGTGTCAGCATTAACATTCAGCACAACAGGAGCTTCTCTTTGGGTTCCGACCAGACAGGACAGCCCTGGGTGTCCATAACCTTCCAGTCATCCTTCCTTGGATCATTTCGCTACTACTGCAGACCTGGAACACGAGACCTGCTCTTCTGGAGATGCTCTGACTCACTCGTCTAGCCAGCCCTTTACGACTGTTATAATGAATGATATGGTTCATTTCACTGAATGAGATTCAATGACCAGAGACTGTCCCAGTGAAGTCATCCAGTCCAGGTTGGGGCAGAAGCTGATACTGGAGACAGACAACCATTTACATACACTCACACCTATGGGACGTCCCAATCACGTTTTTTTTGCCCCTGAGTCTGATCAGAGTCATTTATAGACTATTGAGTATCTGCCGATACAGATATTTGTATTTTCCTAAATAATAGCATAACTGCGCCCTCTCCAGGCACATTAAAGTTATTACAATCCAGTTTTTATGCTCAAAAACTGACAATTGATTTCTCACGACGTCCTGCAAAGTGACACGGACCTGTTTACCTATTTCGTCTTTTTTGCCTTTTGGCTATCTCAAGGAAATAGCTCTCTCTCTCTGTTTAAAAGTGTCCTCCAGTGTGTGTTGCATCGGTGCAGGCTTAAACGGAGTTACCCCAGTGAACTCGCTGTATTATGTTAAGTGTTCAATTTTTGATGGTAGTATTAAATGCAGCTCTGTTACTACCACTTTGCATTACAAGCATCACACATGGCCACTGGACTGCTTTTATTTTACAGTTTACAATATTTCCACACTGCTAATGGCCAAAACCCCATTTACAGCACCTACATGACGACTGGGGTAAAAGAACGAATCCGACTTAGACATGTTCACGCTTAAGCTGATCCCGATAGTTAGAAACGCCTTTCGAGATCCATGCCAGACGTAGCCAACTAACCTAAACCACAAGCCTGTTGGGCAGCGTGAGAAAACCAACAGAAACACAGTTAGAGCTTGTACACTCCAAACAGGGCTCGAACCCCAGGACCTTCTTGCTGTGAGAGCTGACCTCTGCACCGCCTTCTGATCAGTGTGTTCCATGCCTTGCACCCAAAGTCAGCTGGGATCGGCCCCAGCTTCCCCCCAAAATGGATAAGATGTTCAGAAAATGAATGAATTACTAAAGGACAGCTTTTCAAATGAAAATCAGAATAAAAGATTAATTAACCTAAATTCTCTATTCGTTTCATCATGTGAATTATAATTTTTACCACAAGCTGGAACAGTAGGAAAACTCAAAATAGCTTTTTCTCTTTTTTTTTTTTGCTGCCTTACTACTCCACTCTTGCCCTTTTTTAACCTCTTTTCCAGTCGCCCCCACATCCCTGTCTTTGCCCTTTTTCTCATTACTGCAGCAGATCTGTGAGATTACACCACGCAAGCAACCTCCAACGACGCTGCCTCTCTCTCTCTCTCTCTCTCTCTCTCTCTCTCTCTCTCTCTCTCTCTCTCAGTGTTTATATAGACTGTGGAGTACAGCTCTCCAGCTCACTCTCCATTCAGCTGCAGCTCACAGCACATGCTGGAGATCTGCCAACAGATTGCTCAGCAGAAACAGAGAGAGAGAGAGAGAGAAAGAAAGAGGGAGAGATCCACTTGCTCTCGAACCTTAACTGAACTACGGACAGACGTCGTGACGCACACGCAGCCGTTATGCCAGTGTGGAGGATTCTCCAGGCCGTGTGTCTGGTGGGGTCGGTGAGTGTGGTGGTGCTCCAGCCTCAGAATTACGAGGACGTGATCGAGGTGAACTACGCAGACGCCTACTACAACGAGATCAGCAACAGCGAGCAGTCTGAGGGTGAGTGTGCACGTGCGACACGCAGGTTATCCATGCTGTTTGCTGAAGCCTCAAACACGTACCCTCTCCTACTGTGACTGCAGTGTTTTTATAGGCTACACTCTACCTGTCACACCTGTAGGACAATAATGTCCAACTCTTTGGACTTTAGCCTCATTGGAATCATGGTAGATTAAAATTAGGCCAAAAAAGGCTTAAATATTACATTGATCTGAAGAAATATAGATTCCCTTACTTATACTTCTCTATAGTATAGATGCATGGCATCTTTAAGATGAATGGACCAATAGAAAAAGTTAAATTGACTTGAATAAATATGTCAATTGACTTTTTCCTAAAATATTTTGTTCTCCCCGAACTCCCCTTCACATTTTTCTTTATGAAATATAAATACGCTGATCTGCATTGCACACTGTGGATGTTCCTTCCATCTCCTGAACATCGTGAGGTCTCACTGCAGGATAAGTTAAAGTTCCTTCTGGATAATGTTGAGGTTGAGCCGATTGATCCTAACAGCTTGTGATCAGTTGTAGTCTGGGAGAAGTTCATATTTCAGAAAAGCAGCTGAAAGTGCTGCAAAGGGAGGGAGAACTTGACATGAACGCAGCTTGGATGTGATGTAAACGTGCAGAGGCCCTCAGGGGGAGCTAGAGACAAACCTTCCTGCGTATCTATCCAGCACATAAACACACACACACAAAGACATACACACACACCCTGAAGACAAAAGATCTAGTGGAGTGAGTCCTTCCTAAACAAGCAGTGAGAGAGAGAGAGAGAGAGAGAGAGAGAGAGAGAGAGAGAGAGATGGAGGGGAGCGTAGATTTAACAGATGCTTTGACACTTTTCCCAAAGGATGTATAAGAAAAGGTGATGGAGGTTAGAAGCGCGGCCAGAAAAATGCTTTCCTCCACCCATTTGAGCTTTACAGCGTTCAGCCCATTACAATACAGATTTATTATCACGTTTTCATATTCAGCCTCTATGATTAACACTCATTCTATTGCTGTACATCCAATAATAAGGGCTGTTAACCTGTATAATCAAATACTATGATCATTTACATTAAAATTAGTGCTGGTTTCATTAAAATGTCATGTTTTTGTTGCATTACCTCATGTTTATCATTGTAATCTAAAAAACATATGCAATTGACAGGAACTGACTTAATTATAGGCAATTATAATACAAATTATAGTCTATAAATATTAGATTGGACTATGTATGGTAGAAAATAGCAAAGTTTTGCAATTATATAATCAATAAATAGGGTAAATCAGATAGGAAGCACTAATACTGATTCATTACACTACAGCCAAAAAAGAAAAACTGTATTTATTACTTAGTTAAAGGGAACAAGGTGAAAATCTCTGCCGATTACTAGACAACGTTAACTGAATATCTTTCCCTGGACTAACCCATCAAAACCTAAACATGCATTGGTTCCACTTTTCATACATTTAAACTACTTTCTGGCCCTAGTTATGATCGTGGGTAATCAAAGATGATGTTTAATGCCACTTATGGCTTTCTCTGCTCCTCTAGCAGAAACCCCCACCACCAATCCACCTCCTCCTTGCTCGGCCCCTGAGTTCAGCAAGTGGGACAAGCTCTTCACCATGCTGGAAAACTCCCAGATGAAGGAGAACATGCTGCTGCAGTACTCGGATGACCTGATGAAGGTGGAGCTACGCTCGCTGCGAGGTGAGGTGCTGCAGTTCGTGGCGCAGTATGGGGGCTCGTGTGCGGCGGCCGTGGAGAGCGCTGCCCGCCGGGCGGGGTCGCAGGTAGACCTCCAGCTGCAGCACGCCCTGGAGCGGCTGCAGGTGGTGACCGCCGAGCAGTGGGAACAACAGGAAAATGTGCTTCAGAGGATACTGGAGGCCGGGCAAGTCCAGAGCACCCGTCTGGACAAGCTGGAGCACAGTTGCCTGGGCAGAGAGAAACTGGAGACGACTGGACAGAGCAAGAGCTTCCAGACCAGACATGTGGCCCAGGATGAAGAGCAGAAGCAGATGGACAGGAGCATGGAGCACATCTCGGAAGAGCTGCAGAGCCTTCGAGAGCAACTGGAGATCTACGTGAGAGCCACATCCAGCCGTGTGCTACCAGCAGGTATGTTCAAGAAACCCTTTCATCTATACTCAAGAGAGGTTGAGACTAAAGGCTTTGCCTGTCTATGAGCATGTAATGGTATTATGCATAATTGTTGCATTATGCCTACATTACATGACATGTTTATGTGCACATAGGGCCAGTTGGGACTTTGTACCATCACCATTTCTTTTAATTGCACATTTAAATTATTTGGGAACTGAGGATACTAATTGTTGCAGTTCTACAAGTATTAGTGGCCATTCAGGCTTGATACAAGGTTTCCGTGGTAGCGGTTGTCTGATTTTCCTATTCATAATGTGCCATATATTTTCAATAGTCAATGGATCTGATTTGCTAACAAAGCCACACACCTGTACTGCATTCAGAATGAGGACCAAGGACTTCTCATGATGGCAGCATGTGTGTCTCTAAAATCCCAATATACACTTGTGGCCTTTCGCACATATGAACTGACTGATTAAAGATGTCGGCTCTTGCACCTTATGCTGATAACTGATCATTTATAACTAAAGATTTCTGTTTAATTGAATTTTACAAAATGTCCAACTTTTATGGAAATGAGCTTTGTACTTCACATTCAAATTTATGAAGGAATTATTGAGCCAAAACTCTAATTGACACAATTTTCCCACATACTCAAGACATCTTTCATGTAAAACAAGTTAGAACTGGAGATACAAGAGTGAAGTCGTTATCGCATACAAAACATAATTGCAGAAACAGCACAAGTCTGTAAAAATGCATTCCAAAAACTTTCAAAATTCACCACAGTCCACCATTTCACACAACGCTAGGGCCGGCATCCGCAAAGCAGTTGCGAATTGAGAATTGCATGAATAGTATGAATATCTCCCATCTCCCAAAAAAACACCCAAACTACCCTATATTTCAAATGACAGAAATTAGATCTTTAAGCCATTTTTCCATGTTTGTTGATGGAATTGGTCTGCACCCACTTTCAACATGGTTGAGCATGCGTGTGCCATTTCATTTTCAATCTTTAACGAACAACTTGCAAGTCTAAAACATCTTAATGAAGATCTGGATGCAGTTTGAGAGGATTAGGTCTACTTTTTGATTTTTACAGAAATAATTTGGGCAAATTAGGTGAACTTTAAAATGTGTGTTAGCAATATTAGCTTTGTAGCTGTAGTCCTAAACGAATGAAAGAAAATCGCTGGATCTTTTGCTGATACCTCTGGGGTAAGGGTATAATCATGTATATTAGATTATTTTTTAACCAAACCATTCCTTAAAGATCAATGGAGAATCTGATGTAAATTTGACAGAGTTTAGTATCAATCTGCAGCTGAAAACCAAGGCCTCCATAGTGGGATAAGGGAAAGTAATGGTGCTTAGTGGTGATCTGAGGGCAATTAGAAGCAAAGGTAGACTTAAAAAAAACCAGAAAATATAGCAGCAGGATTACATCAGTTTTGCTTTATGTACTAATTAGAAATTTAATGACTGGGATAAGGCTGAAGGGGAGGTGATGGGTTGAGGTGATGGGGTTTGGCTTCATTTTCTACCACATGCAATTCAGCCAAAAAAAATGATTATACAACAGTTACAAGTCCCACTTACAGCACCTTCACAGAAATTCAAAGTCCAACAATGTTTAGACCTTCTCAGAGACCTACATCGAGGTTTCAGCCCATATCTTTGAATATCAGTCCTCGTTAAGCGTCCGGTCAGGCAGATGCAATTCCCAGCTGAGATCAGGGAGAAATGATTTAATCTGCGCGTGCCCAAGCACTCGGTGTTATCCGGCCGAGAAAAGCTGGAACAAATGAGAAGCAGAAGGAGGCCTAATCATCTGCAGCTTGGGTGACCACACCAAAGCGGCTAGTTCTGGGGGGGAGGCTATGAAAGACAGAAGGCTCGTTTCTGAACAGGTTTAAGTTTCTAGGCCCTGAAGCGAATAACTCGCAGTGAAAATATTATGGGGAATGAAAGTATTAGGGGACAAGCGAATCATGAGCCGTTATAAATGAACGTTCAGATGAAAAGATAAAAGCCTGGAGTCCCTCCCAATTAATATTTTCTCTACAATTAAATCAAATAACCACTATTATTCAATTAATCAACTAAACTAATAGTGCAGCTGCAGTCTAGACCACCGTTGTTGAATCCAGAACAAGTCCAAGACCAAGACAACTGCATTATTGCTTCTAATGATGAAAAGAACAGCACTGGAGGCTCAAACGAGCTCTTATTATTATCATATTAATTTCATATGCTTTTAAAATATTTTTTCTAACCTGTAAACCTTTGTAATCATATAATATATATTTATTATTATTATTATTATTATTATTATTATTATTATTATTATTATTGTTGTTGTTCTTTTATTCTTTTGCTGTGTACAGTGTCCTTGAGTGTTTTGAAAGGTGTTTGAAATGTATTATTATTATTATTATTATTATATTACTGACTATTTTGAGTCAGTGCACTTCATTCACTTGGCAATATGTGTCCAAAATGACGAATATGAGTTTTGGCAGGAATACGATTGGTTGGATTGGTGGCCAAAGTCAAATCCTTGTCAATTCTAGATTAAAAAATAATTAAACCAAAAGCATGCTCACCCATAACAGTATTGTTGGCCATTGCATCTGTTTTTGGTTTTGTTTCATAAACCATTGTGGGCGCTTTCATTTTTTCAACCAGCTATTACGAATATGATTAGTAGAATCAATGTTTTTGAAGACAGCGGGATATGGTAGAGACAATCAAGAATATAAGGCAAGGCCAATGGTCAAGTCAAGTCTACACTAAGGAGTCCAATAGTCCTCTCATGTCTGGAGTACTACAGATGTTACCTACAGATACCTTCTTTTAAAGTCCCTCCTTGCATAATTAAAATATATAGGGTCAAGGTGTATCAACATTTCAGTCTGCCATTTGCTTGTTTGGAGCCAATTCTGCATCCCAAGTGAATATGATGCTTTTTCACCAACAAATTCTAGATACAAGAAGCTATTTCATGAATTCCACCAACTTTTGCGGACACACAGTTAGTCATCAGAACAAAATTCTCTTGGGCAGTGGAGTTTCTTCCTCAAAATGAGGTTTTCAACCTAAAGCACCAACATTCTCCTGGAGGCTTCTCCACCAAGGAAACATACATAAATGTAACATGTGCTGAGAGGGGAAGGATTTGGTTCCCCTTTCGGCTGGAAGACAGCCATGATGACCTGCTGTTTACAGTTAATAAGATGAGCTGACAAACCTTCAGAAAGGGAGGATTCATGGGTATTACCTCAGCGTTTGACCTTCTACAAGAGTAGATTGCTGCACTCTTTGCACTTGAGACCGTTTGTCAAATTCAGTTAAGCAATGACAAGGTTGCACACAGCCTGGTTTTGACCAGTCATCACGTTTCAAAGTTTTATTTCAGCACCTTGCTTACTCAGTAGCCCATTCACCCAGCTCTTCGATGTTCTATTCCACAGTGCATAGTAAAGGTGTAAAAATGTCCATGAGCTTCAAGGCTTATATGGTTTCTGACACGGAATTATATGAACTAATCAGTCAATTCCATATTTAATCATGTGGTTAACTCACTGAATACATTTTCATCCAGAAATGTACTAAATATAGCAAAATTCCATGATTTTTACAGTTTTTTAAGCAACAGTATGCCATAAAGACGTCTCCATTAACAACTTGTGCAATCGGATCATACCTAAGCCACATTTAGGAGACTGTATTTGGATTTCATACAGAAATGGAACTAAGTCTGAGCAGAGGGCAGCAGTGTTTCCCACTACAGCAGAGGTCCCCATCCTTTTTTGCGCCACAGACCAGTTTAATGTAAGACAATATTAACGTGGACCGGCATTAAAGGTGTTGCGGATAAAAACAACAAAATAAAATGATACGACCAACACAAAAACTGTGGTATTTTGTAAATATAATAA
>JBBIGC010180878.1:0-14626 GCA_037576955.1 Lepidarchus adonis
CTGCAGTGGCTTGATTGTAGTTGCAGGTAGACCAGTCAGCAGTGAGTTGCAGTAGTCCAGACGAGAGAGAACCATTGATTGGATCAGGAGCTGAGTGGAGTATATTATATGAATGTCCATTAATCTTGACAGATTTAGTGTAAAACAGTGGAATAACAAACTGGTTGTCAATCCTTATATAGTATCTTCCTCTTTCAATGGATCCAATGCTTCTGACCCTAATTTGAATGAATACACCTGACATATATCCAACTCCAACTGGTCACAACATATATCACTTCCATTCTGACTGACCGCTGCCCCTCATTCCTCAAAAGTTGCCAAACATCCTCATCACACTTGTGAGAAACACAGAACTGACTATATCATGAAATTTGATTAGTTTATTGTGCACTTTTCCTACAGTCTGCATTTGAACTGTCCTCTAAAGACTTTCAGAGGAACAAGGTTTGTTATGACAGCCTGATAAAAACGGCAGTTCTGCTGAGGTTCTTCCAGCTGCTCTGTGCTTTTCCCTCAAGTCTCACAGTGGAGAAGGGAGAAGAGGTGATGGGGATGAGATAGTGAGTGAGAGCAGTTGAAACCTGGCGTTTATTCAGGAATGATGAGGCCGCGCAGCTGAGCTCTTTCTGTCCTGGAGGAATATTCCTCTTATGTCACCAGTTGTTTACCCACATCTGGACCCATTCAGCACTGTTTTAAGGCCGTTCTATGCCGGGGTGTCACAATACTAGAACTTTGACCACAGTTTGATGTATGGTTTTATAATACTCAATACAGACTGGTACACAAGTCACACGATTCGGTTCACACAAGGTTTGCATCACAGTGTAACTGGGAAAAATGTATTCAAATGCATACGTCTCGATCCGTTTACACATATTTTTGTCTGATAGTCACCAACAGCTCACAATCTGCTACAAAAGGGACATGTCTTAAAGAGAATACAGTAGAGCAATAAAATATGACTGTTTGATATTTTTCCTTTAAGGTTGATTATATATAAATGAACTCATTCAAACGGTACTATTTTTCTAATAGTATATGTCTAATGTTTAATACCCATTTATAGAGAGAGGGATTGATGATTATCTGAAATTTAGCTGTGATTATGGGCTTAATTAATTTTGTAAAACTTTTTTTTACACGGAAAAGGAAACAAAGTAATTATAAGGGCCCTTTAAGCGAATGTATAGAATGATGAATGGAGCTGTTGATGATTGAAAAGAAAGCTTGAGGAAACTTTGAAGATGATGTTAGAATAGAATTCATATCCTGAATGTTTCAAAATATAATCTGAAAATGTTATAATTATAGGGCATTGTTTATAATAATAATTGATTCTAAATGGTTGAAATGGTTTTACTTGTTTTATTTCTTTGATAGTTTTTGCTTTAATACACTCTTACCACTTGACTACCACTTGACACTTCCCCATGCCGTTCTCGTGGGTGTTTATGATTATGGTAGTCTGTGTTTGGAAATGACTAGTATGTGGTGAAGCAAGATGGCCGGCCAGATTGTCTTCCCAGCCGTCATTTGTGTTTCTCCGTTTCAGAGCGTGAGAAGACGCCCTGTGAGCAGCTCAGAGAGTCAGCATTGGCCACCTCATCAGGAAGCTATTTCTTCTTCCGCCCACGCCCCGCTGTGGGTCAATACATCCCAACCTGTGACAGCTATGGAGAGTACGAGCCGACACAGTGCCACGAGAGCATCGGTCAGTGCTGGTGTGTGGATCGCAATGGACAGGAGATCCCAGGAACCCGAACTGGACCTGGAAGCAGACCCACGTGTAAGCACAGATTGGGAATTTCAATGTATTTCAATGTATTTCTTTATTAGCTAGACATAATGCTCAAATCCAGTTACATAGAATCGTTGATTAAAATGTATTGACGTCCCTTTGTTTTTGATCATTGGTCTATTCAATCTGGGATGGTCCATTTGATGTTGCACCTGTTGGAAAACCATGTTGATACTCAAGTCTGTATGTAGCACAGTGTGCTTCTTGGAATTCTTGGTCCTTGTGGTCATATGTTGTGACATTTGCCGTCCACCTCTAGGTTTGGATCACAATGTATATCCTCCTCTGGTTGGCCCCACCCCCAGGCCTGATGTCAGTCCAGTTTCTCCAGGATCTAACCTTCTTTTTGCCCAGAGCGGCAAAATTGACTACATCCCATTGGATGGCAACAGCATGAAAAAAACTGAGGCCAAGACCATGATTCATCTACCTGTGAGTTTTCCACACAGTGCGGAGTTCAGAGTTTAAATGATCTGCTGTTTTGATGGCCAGGTTGAGGTGGGCAAACTGTGAGACCTGAAACCTTCCCTCAGGTCCAAGGCTTTGAATTGTCTCCAGTAGTCTCAGCAGTGTTAGGAGATTAGGTCAGGGAGAGGTTGGATCAGATCAGTCATCTCATATCTGCATCACAGTGACTTTTCAAAGAAAATCAAAGGCATCATGGTGTTTTGAAGATAAGGGAAGCTTGAGACATACCTCCAAAGACCAAAGAAAAATATTCTTAGGCCTAGAAAGCAAAAATAATTGTATGTACATTATTGTTTTTGAAGATTGGTTATTGGAAAGACTGATATGAACCTCAGTGGTCTGAGCACTGACTGTGTCTCTTTCACCACTTCTTGTACAAAAGTGAACAGCTATTGGTCTGTAATATATTGTGATATTATGTTATTACCATATCACCCACCCATCTAAAACCTTAACTACCTCATCATGATCACATAACATAAAATTCCTTTTGATTTTGTCCGGTCAGCATTTTTTAAATTAATTGAAAGATTTTACAAATATGACTTTAAGGGAGGATTTTTCTTGCTGCAACAAAAAAGATAATGCACACTAAAGTCACATTTTCATAAAATTCTTATTATTTCTACTTACATAGATGTTAAGTGTTAAAGTGTGAATTCCAGAGAGTGAGCTGTTCAGTGTCTTCTATTCCTGTGTTATAGTAATACTAACCCACAGACTAAGCATTTCCTTCCCTTTTACTCGCTTTGCAGATCTTTTTGTTGACCAAAATGCAGTTGATTTTGAAACACCCACTCTGGAATGCCTCACATTCCTCCCAGACAGTCCCATGATTTTTCAGCCAGACACTTACCATCTGCTCAGCCCTCACTGTGGTCTCATCATATCAGCTATTGAGTCATAAAGTTCTGCGTTCATGCCAGTTCTTCCTGTTCTATCTAGGATAGTAAAGGCATTGTGAAAAAGTCTAAACAAATGTTTTTTTGGTGACAGTTGTTTTGTCTTTAAATTTAACATGAGTAACCGGGTGTTTTACAGTACACTTACTGACTGAAATCAAGTTTGCCATTGTTTCTTTATGCCTTTGTAATGGAATTCAAATGATGTTTCCAGGATAAGGTGGTGATAGCTGTGGCCTACGACTGTGTGGAGAACATGGTGTACTGGTCAGACATCTCTGAGCCATCCATTGGCAAGGCAAGTCTGCAGGGAGGCCAGCCTACAGCCATTATTACAAAAGGTGACTGCTTAATTTTTTGTAATTTACATCAATTTACCAAAATTTAAGACGTGTTTGGTGTTTGGGCTGTGAGGCTCTAAGTAATGTACATCTGTGGAAGCTATATACCTTTCCTTCAGTGGACAAAATTAGATGCAGATTGTTTTATTCCAAACTGGGGATATGATCTTTTTTTTTTTGCCTAATTTATTCATCGCCAATTCTTCCCACTAGCTAGGACCCTGTAAATCACATGGTATCACCAACTCTGAGAGTGAAGCCAAGCATGTGCTTCCCCTGAGTCTTATGAACCACTACCCACCCAGAAAGAACAAAGCCAGATGTGTTCTCTTGGACTCCTGTCCATGAATGGCTGAGGCACCACACACAATGGCAGGGACAATGCTTTGCCACTTTGGAGACCGATACAAGATGATCTGTTTTTTTTCTGACCCAGCTTTGGGAGAACGTAGCGCTGTTTGTGAATAAGTGGCTGGTAGAGTGTTTTCTGTGTATCCACAAATGTGATTCCAGCTTACATCTGAGTAAGTGAGGGACACTCACAGAACATACACAGAAATGAGCAGCTGACGTCTGTCCTGACCGTTCGCTGTGATAAATGGAACATTGAATTCTGCTGTCTACCAGAAACTCCTGAAGGAGAATGTCCCGCCATCTGTTCGTGACCTCAAGCTGAAAAGAAATTGGGTTCTGCAGCAGGACAATGAGCAAAACACACCAGCAAGTCCACCTCTGATTGGTTGAAGAAAAACAAAATGAAGCCTCTGATTGGCCTCGTCAAAGTCCTGACCTAATCCTATTGAGATGCTGTGTCATGAATTTAAAAAGGTGGTTCATGCTCGAAAAACCTCCAATGTGGCTGAACTTCAACAATTCTGCAAAGACGAGTTTGGGCCAAAATTCCTCCACATCACTGTAAAAGACTCATTCCAAGTATCGCACACACTTGATTGCAGTTGTTGTTGCTAAGGGTGGAACAACCAGTTATTAGGTTTAGGGGGCAATTACTGAACTAATGCTCACACAGGGCCTCACACATTTCTTTTCTCCCTAGTAATATAATCCTTTACTTAAAAAAACACATTTTGTGTTTTACTTGTGTTATCATTGACTAATATTTAAATTTGTTTGATGATCTGAAATATTTAACAAGGAAAAAATCAGAAATACTTTTTCACACCACCGTGTGTGTGTGTTTTTACTATACACTTGTAGCCATATCAGTATGATTTCTTTAACCACACAAGCATTATAGATGGAACATTAAAGAAAATTAAATGTAGAATATGAATTCTTTCTCATGTTGTGTATCAGCTGTTGAGAATTGAATTTGTTTGCTTATTTTTATTTATTTGTTTATTTATTTAATTGTCATCTTTTTTTATACCAACAGATTTAGGAAGTCCGGAAGGAATCGCGATTGACCACTTGTCCCGAAACATGTACTGGACTGATTCCATTTTGGACCGTGTTGAGGTGTCCACATTAGACGGACTCAACCGCCGCGTGCTCTTTGACAGTGACCTCATAAATCCACGAGCCATCGTTGCTGACCCTGCCAATGGGTATGCACTGTGGTTAGAACACATAACTGTGTAAAAGGGGCAAAACATGTCTTTCTCTGTGTGATGTTGTCTCTTACATTGGGAGATTTCATCTCAGCTTAAAGGATTATAGTGAAAGACTGAATATCTCATTATTATTCATTCATGTCCAGGTCCATCACAGAAACGTTTTAAAATAGCTTATTGAGCAAAGCACCTCAGATTATGGGGAGAAATGATATTTGTAAACCTGAACTGTTTTTCTCTCTTCCTCTGAAACAGACGACTGTACTGGGCAGACTGGAACAGAGACAGTCCCAAGATCGAAGTGTCCAACATGGACGGCACAGACAGGACCCTTCTTGTGAAAGATGGCCTGGAGCTGCCCAATGGATTGACCTTTGACCATCATACCAGACAGCTGTGCTGGGCAGATGCAGGTTGGGAATCTTCCCTCATTCAAAAAAACTGCAGAGCGACCTAGGTGTTTTATAGCGGAGCTTGTTTGACTTCAGTATGACGTTACAATTGCGTTCCTTTAGTCTCTGTTGAACACCAACCTGCAGCCCAGACTGCAATGCTGTGTTTGTACATGTGGGGGCAGTAATGAGGAACTTCAGGGTGTTTCTGTAACCTGTTGGTTTTGAGATTTTTTCTTTATTGAATTCACGATATATATACATATACAGTGGGGCAAAAAAGTATTTGGCACAAAAGGTTTGCACACACTGTAGCTTGTATTTTGGCCCATTCTTCCATGCAGATCTTCTGTGTTGCTGGGCAACACAGACTTTCAACTCTCTCCACAGATTCTGTATTGGACTGAGGTCCGGAGACTGACTAGGCCACTTACATAGTCACTCCTTTGTTGCTCAGGCGGTGTGTTTGGGATCATTGTCATACATGGCCTCATTCATCCTTTCCTTAATACGGATCAGTCGTCCTGTCCCATTTGCAGAAAAGCAGCCCTAAAGCATAACGCTTCCACCCCCATGCTTCACAGTGGGTATGGTGTTCTTGGGATGCAACTTAGCATTCTTCTCCCTCCAATACGGCAATACATTTTGGTTTTATCTGACCACATGGCATTCTCCCAATCCTCTGGATCATACAGATGGTCTCTGGCAAACTTTAGACAAGCCATGACGACGCAGTGTGTTACTATTAGTAACCTTTATAACTGTGGTCCCAGCTGTCTTCAGGTCATTGACCAGTTCCCCCCGTGTAGTTCTGGGCTGTTTCCTCACCGTTCTCAGTTCTGGGCTGTTTCCTCACCGTTCTCAGAATCATTTATACCCCACGAGGTGAGATCTTGCATGGATCCCCAGGTCGAGGGAGATTGTCAGTGATATTGTATTTATTCCATTTTCTAATAATTGCTCCAACATTTGATCTCTTCTCACCAAGCTGCTGCCTATTGTAGATTGGCTCATCCCAGTGTTGTGCAGGTGTACAATCTTGTCCCTGGTGTCGTTAGACAGCTCTTTGGTCTTGGTTATGGTGGAGGCTGGAGTCTGACTGTTTAAAGATGTGGACAGGTGTCTATTATAAAGATAACATGTTCAAACAGGTGCCATTAAAACAGGAAACAAGTGGAGGACAGAGCTTCTTAAAGAAGTAACAGGTCTGTGAGGGTCAGAATATTTACTCGTTTGTTAATGCTAAATATTTATTTTCTGCACCATTATACAAATAAATTCTTTAAAAAACCATACAATGCGAAATCCACCTGATACGCTGGCGTAGGCACTGAAAACTTTTCTGCCTCTACTCCACGAAAACGTGATGTGACATTTTTTTACGTCACAAATGTTACGAATGTACAGCCGAACAAGTGCTAACCCTGAATGCCCATGTGGATGTTCAGATTCGTTCAGATTAGTTTTTTCAATTTGAAAAGCGTGCAGCTCTTAAGAGTGTACTGTATACAGTATTGATAATATACTGTAAAAAAATCATTTTTGGGTTTGTTTGTGTTGCTCTTTATTCTGATTAGATTTTTTAGTTTCCTTGTCCTACTGGTCGTATTAAAAAGCTGCTGTTACCTCATATTGATACCTCATACCTGATATTGACGACACCTCTGGTAACGTCTCGCATTTACATTTTTTAATCATTATTTGCAACTTTACAGAAACAAACTGGGGTGTGAATCTTGTGAGTATTGATGTTTGTATTTTTAACTAGAATTTCAATCTTTGTTTGCACAGCTCGTGGGACTGTGTGGCCAAGAAAAAACAACATAGAATTGTTTCTTTGTATAACACTGTTTATATTAAATTTCTGCATAAACACAATGAGATACTGTGATATAATTTAAATTCTATATTACCCATTAAAATATGCTTTACTAATGATCTCACTAAATCTCACTGGGTTTTTGGACGGTTGTTGCAGGTGCTCGTAAGGTGGAGTGCATTGACCCGTACACTCGTCAGAGGAAAAAGGTAGTAGATGGACTGCAGTACCCCTTCGCCATTGTCTCCTATGGAAGAAACCTCTACTATACAGACTGGAGGAGGTATGGAGGAGGCCTCATAGGATGTTCTAACTAATGAATCCCTTTAATATTACAGGAAAAAGCAGACATGTGTTAAAGATGTCTTGTTTATGCAGCTCTGGTTAAATTCTCAGATTTCAATATTGTAACTGAACAGCACAGACATATAATAAACAGTGGGACACAAATGAAAGCATTCTCTCTGGTCAGCACTGACCTCTGAGGAATTCTGCTTGACCACTCTGGAATGTGCTGCATCGTTTGGCCTTTAACCCAAAGCTCAGTGTGTCCCTTCCTGAAGTGTTTAGACAGTTTACAGCTTGTTTAGTTGGAGTTTCACAGTAAAGCAGATAGAAATATGGTAAGCGTTGGTCTCCAGTCGGAATGTTTAATTCACACAGGCACAACAGAGAGTCTTACTTAATATGGTCATGGCTGTGGAGGCAGCATCAGTAACCATGCGTGTGTCTCGGACTTTGCTAGGGAAGCCGTGGTGGCGGTGGACCACGTGTCAGAGAGAGAGGTGGACGAGTTCCTGCCTCAGAAGAGGTCACGCACCTACGGCATCACTACCTCCTTCCCTCAGTGCACTGAAGGTTTGTCCTTTCAGTTTTTATTTGTTTTTCCTTTATTTCTTTAACTCTCTCACCAGTGAATGGAGCAGAAGAAATACCATCCACTATATGATTACAAGTGCTTGATCTATTCTTTATAATAATATAGTTCAAAGATCTAACTAAGCCATAATTGTTGGCCTTTTATTGCTGAAATATTATAAAATACACACCCATTCCGAATAATAATCAATATGATTCAATATTATATAAAGTTTTTTTATTTGATATTCTTGATAAATAACAGATTTTGGTGATTCTGTAATTAAAAAGATAAACACGGTCTCTCTGGGACATGGAAATAAGTACACAATATTTTTAGCAAACATTAATGCATATGCCATAAATTGAATAAAAATAAAAAAGTAAAAACATTATTATGCCAAAAGTGTGCAAAAGTTTGGGCACCCTAATAGTTCCAAAGTTTTAGATTCTGTTTACAAGGTTTTAGACCTTAATCAGCTCATTAGATCTGATGCATGTCAGCGGCTGTCATTAATAAATGTCATTACTAAATGTGAGCTGATGCCAGTTTCAAAGTTTACAAACACTCTGACTCTTCAAACCTTGTGCACACACTTGTGGACACTCAACATCCATGGGTTCCTCTAAGCAGCTGTGTAAGACTCTGAAAATGAAACTTATTGATGCCCACAATGCAGGAGGAGACTACAAGAAGACAGCAAAGTGTTGTCAGCTTGCAGTTTCCACAGTGAGAAATGTAATTAAGAGGTGGCAGTTCAGGGGAACTGTGGAGGTTAAGATGAGATCTGGAAGACCAAGAAAACTCTCTGCTTGTATACTGGCCAGAAAGACAAATCAAAATCCCCATTTGACTGCAAAAACCTGCAAGAAGATTTTGCAGACTCAGGAGTGGTGGTGCACCATTCCACAATCCTTCATGGAAGAGTCAGCAGAAGAAAACCTTACCTGTGCCCCCATAATAAAATCTTTAGAAGAATGCAACAGAATTTTTTTTATTTGTTCAATTTATGACATAAAAAATAAATATGCATCAATATATGTTATTTATCGAGGGGTGCCAAGACCTTTGCATTACATAAGATTGTACTTCCTAAGGTGTGTGTATATACTCTCTCTCCCTCTCTGTCACACACACACCCCAGGAGGTGTAATACAGAGAGAGAATTATTTATTCACTATTTTTGTGCTTTTACTGTAATATTTACTGGAAACTGTCATTCCAAACTGTGGTCCGATGTCTCTGAATGGTAGTGTACTTTTGTTCTTTTTGATTCAGTGCTTAAATTAATCATACAATCACTTTTTTCTCCAGCGAGAGTGAACCATTGCTCTAGGAATAATGGTGGCTGCTCCCACCTGTGCCTGCCTCGGCCTGGAGGCTTCACCTGCCGCTGCCCGGATGTCAATGATGGCTCCTGTATCGAGAGGCATCAAAACTATTGAGAGAGGCAATCCAACGAGCCATCCGCAGGCGTTCCAGCGAGAATGGAAGAAGGGGCACCTGCGCTTTAAGACTAGATTCACATGGGAAAACCAGCATGTATGATAATTAACAAAAGGAACACGAAATCCCTACGACGCTGCAGATGTGGGTGCAATGCGAGTTGAAGCAAGTACTGCACTTGGAGATAAGAACAGATCGAATAGAGAGACCACTAGGAAGGTGTAGACTGGAGTGTGGAGGAAGGATGGACAACAAAAGGCAGACTAGGGACCTCCTGGGGTCTGTGAACTGGTGTCAAAATTAGTTGTTGTATTCCCAAAATTCATGTGAATCACATTTATTGAAATTATAGTTTGAGATTTATATCAGTATATAAACTGGGTATATTGTAGTTGAACTGTTTTGTTTTTTTCTCCTCACCCCACCCATAGCCCACCCCCAACACACCCCAATTCACTCCCAACACACCTCACCCCACAACCAGCCCACCTCACCCAACTCACAGCCCACTCATAACCCGCCATCCAACAAATAATGAAAACTAATGTAACGGTGGTCTGATGTTTTATATTGTGGAGATGAAGTTCTCTCTTTGCATGTTAACAAACAGCTGAGTTAGGGCTGTTATGATTGGTTAATTATACATAGTTATGTAATTAAAATGTCTTTTTTCAAGATGAATTGGCAGTTTGCAGTATATTGCATAGTTCTAATTCTCTTAATGCGCTCTCATGCCTTAAGAAACACATGGAAACATCCGTTAAAGACATTTAATGCAGTATTTTAAGTTTTTAAGTAGAGCGGAATCTTTAAAAGATGATACTTGGTGTTTTGTTCAGTTATTAAAAACTTAAATATTTAAAAACGTAATCACTGTCTTTTTAAAAAACAGATTATTCGGCAATTTGCTTAAAAAAGAAGTAGATTAATATAATTGATCATGACAGCCCTAAATAAATACACTGTTTGGTATACAATTTGAAAATTCCGCAAAACTATGTATGGGTCAGTGAGTCAGATGGGATAGGTGTGGGTTGAATATTATCATTAATTCACAGTAAAAATGATATTTACGATTCCTTTACATTTAGTTCTGAACTGTTGTTGTTTTCTCTGTACTGTAAATAAATGACGAAAATATAGTCACTATTTTAAATACACGTTTCAGGTAAAAATGTTACGTTTACAAGCTTTAAAGCTAATCAGGGTAGCCTTCGTCGGGCCTCGGCCAAGATTCTGTCCACCTGGGCCGAGCCCCTCTGGAGCGGGAACCTCCCCGACCTCATCCCTCAGAGGCTCCAGCCTCAGCGTTTACACATTAGATAAGGTTTCCATGCATGTGCTGTGGACGCAGCTGGAGGGAGGCGGCAGTGCACACATACAAGAACATTTCCACTCTGTACAGCTGCCTAATAAAAACACGTTTTTTTAAAGAGTGTGGTCTATGTTCCTTATTTTTGTCAGTGGTTTCATATTACTACATGGCTAGTGGTTGCTTTGAGTGTCTGATGTTAAGACTTTAATCGCTCTACCGCTTCATGACAACATGAGTAATGTGGTGCGGATGGGCCAGAAAGGGAGGAAGGTGTATTTGAGCTCTGGCAGCTGCTGAAAAATAAAACTTCTCTCCCATTCTCTCATGCACAGATGGGTCTGTGTGTTGAGCAAAGTTTTTCACAGCTGCATGTCCTACATTCAAGAAATATAACTCGAGAAAATAACAGCCGAGTGCCAGTACAGGCCATGGGGTCTTTCTGTCATTCTGGAATTTATATGGTATTTCCCATAGCCGTGAAAACAGCTTTTTCTTACCCACCAAAAACGAACGTCAGGCCAAAAATAAAGCAACTAGCCCATTGTGAGACTGCAGCTGTCCATTCTTATACTGCATATATCATTTTCTAATGTGTTTATCAGTTCAGCATTTTCCTCCTATGCTGCTTGCTTGTTTCTTATTCCTGCTCCTGGGGATCCACACACCACTCCCAAGTATCGAGTATCATCACCTGACTATAAAGCCCTCAGGTCAGTTATGCTGGGGAATGTGGGGTCAGCATTTTCAGCCTACTCTACTACATCTGGGTAACTGATAGTGACCTGTTACTGGACACGAACAAAAAACACGCGGAATTAAATCGTAAGAAACAATGGGGAGAAAATGGCAAACGTATGGAACTCTTCTTAATCTCTCAATCATAAAAATAATGCCTGACCACAACTTACTAAAGCCTGAGAATAATCAAGTGTGTACCTTCAGTAAAGCTGGAGACTGGAACAATTCCACTCCTGACTGATGTGTAGACTTAAAGCAACCACCAAACCCAAACTGCATCAGTGAGTCTTGGGTTTCCATGACCCAGTGACTGATTCACCGGTTGTCTTTCCTTGAATCACTTTTGGTAGATGTTACTACTGCAGACCTGGAACACTCCACAGTACGTGCTGTTCTGGAGATGCTCTAGCGGTTACAAGAAGACCCTTGTAAGAGCCTCAGACACTTATACTCATCCTGCTTCCAGTAAAAGAATAGTTTTCACCTGCTTCCTAGCACAGTGGGGTAAAAAAGTATTTGTCAGCAAGTTGTTCCACTTAAAAAGATGAGAGTCTGTAGGTTCATTTCAACTGTGAGAGACAATGCAAAAAAATCCAGGAAATTACATTGTATGATTTTTAAAAGATTTCTTTGTAAAAAAAAAAAAAAAAAAGTCCATGTTGCTACAGCCTAATACATCACAGCTCCTGAGAAGATCTGCATGGAAGAATGGGCCAAACTACCAGCTACAGTGTGAGCAAACCTGGTGAAGACCTACAGGACCTACTGGTGTCTTTTATCAAACAGGTGTCATTAATACAGGTAATGAGTGGAGGATAAAGGAGCTTCTTAAAGAAGAAGTAACAGGGTTGTGAGAACCAGAATTCTAGCTTGTTTGTAGGAGTTAATACTTATTTTCTGCACCATTATACAAATAAAATGTGACTTCCTGATTTTATTTTCATTCTGTCTCTCACAGTTGAAGTGAACCTATGATGAACATACAGACATATTATCCCTATTCAAGTGAAATCTAGAATAAACAAGGTTCTCTGAACTAGACAAGTCTTTCACTCAGTGATAACGGTGGGGGTGGGGAAACAATATTATTGGTAGATATCGATATTGGTAGATTTTTCCTGCTTACTGGTACACAATGATATTAACCAAAAATTCAAAGATTTGTGTTAGAAGAGGACCAGATAAAAGGAAAAGGAAAAATGGTAGATTGATTATAATGAATTGTGCTTAAGCAGTATGAGCAAATACATTATTGATTAAGATAAGAGACCATTTGGATTTCAGGAGAACTGTAAATATTTGTATTTGGTAGGGGCATTTCACCTGTACATTTTACCAATACAGTGCCATCTAGTGTTCATCAACTGACTACAGAGAAACGATCACGCAGCACTATACTATACCTGCTTATTAAACCCTTCCTAAAATGAAGCAGTATGCTTTTAAAACAAGCATAACACATTAATAACAATTATTATTCTGTTTAACTTACTGTATAATTATTCATAGAATGCAGATTCTATCAAGGACAAAGGCATTTGTATGTGCATAGAATCATTCCAGTCTGTCAATGTGGGTCTTTCAGCTATGAAATGTTCTGTCTCTGCAGTGTTCTGTATAAGCACAGTGTGTGGGGTTAAGTATGACCCAAAGTCCATTTGGCTCCAGAAGAGTCCAACTCAGGACCAGCGTACAAGAATTCTGTCCCCATCTTCTACAGAGTAAAACTGCAGAGGCTTCAGGTCATTATCAATCTCAATCTCTTTGCCTTCCAACTGTGTAATGACAAATCAAAAAACAGAGGCAGAAATGAGTAAATGCATTCAAAAGTTAAAACATGTTTTAAATCCTACAAATAAAATGTAGATGATTTTAAAATGATAGGAAAAGTTTGAGTACTGAGAACATTAATCTCTAAAATTCAACATAATTCAAAAAGTTATCAGTGTAGACAAATAGAAGAATAACTATTTTTTTAATTTTGAATTTAGTTTAAATCATCAGAATTTGTGAATTAACATTAATTTTATATGTGAAGCTAATCTTTTGAATATTTATAGCAGTTTTTATAATCAATGTCACTGGGGTAAAACTGATCAAAAACACTATTCAGTTTATACAGAAGGTTTTACCTTGGAACTGGTGTAGGTAAGACAAAGCTCGGTTCCTGGTAGCTTAAGCAGTCTATACAACAGTCCCTTCACTTTCTGAATAGTCATCGATCCTAAAATAAATAAAAGAGAAAACAAATCTCATACATTACTCAAAGTGAGAAGAAAAAGATGGTATATGTGATCAGTGACTAAATGTATTGGGCTTTACCTGGAAGCTTCTTCTGGATGGGTTTCCTGTCCGTCTCTTCAGGGCACTCAAACGTGACGGCTGATGAGACACAGTGAGGAAAAGGAAAAAAGATACAAGATTTTAGATACAAACTGAAATGTGTTTGTGGCCCAGAGATGTTCCAGACAGTAGAAATTTAGCTGAAGGAGCTACTCACTCAGCAACTGATCTTTGAGAGCAAAAGGTTTCTGCTCTTTCAGTTCATCCTCTTCTGGTGCACCATACTCTAAAAATAGAGCAGAGAGTCATCAATATTTTTTAAAATAAAAAATAAACACATGCACACAAAATAAAAAAACAACAACACTGCAGTTGAACTGCACCATCACACCAAAGTATAATAGTGCAAAATATATTCTGTATTTTTGGGACGAGTGACTCACTCTGAATAAGGGAAAGGTAACGAGGATGCTGTGCTATGAACTCTCCACTGGGTTGGTTCTTTTCTGGGTCACGGTGGCCTCCAGCCTGCAGCCATGCTCGGCCAAATTTCTTGCAGTAATCCAGCTCTGCACCTCTTCTATCTTCTGGCAAGACCTGTAAAGGAGTGTGCACGCACGCACACACACACACACACACACACACACACACACACACACACACACACACACACACACACACACACACA
>JBBIGC010180887.1:0-30467 GCA_037576955.1 Lepidarchus adonis
CTCTCTCTCTCTCTCTCTCTCTCTCTCTCTCTCTCTCTCTCTCTCTCTCTCTCCCTCTCCCTCTCCCTCTCCCTCTCCCTCTCCCTCCCTCAGGGTGCTGGAAGAGAGAAGGAGGCAGTGGGATGTCCAGGAGCAGAGGCTAAGAGAGAAAATCCTGCAGCAGCGTAAACAGAGAGTGCAGGAAGCTACAGAACGCTTTCAGAGAGCACACCTCCCTCCTTCCCAGCGGAGTCGACCAGGTCAGTTGAGCAGTTTTTGTGACTGAAAAAAATGCACCAACTTTCACAGTCACTTAGATATTTTAGACTCTGTCATTTTGACCTAAAACTGTGTTCAGCTGGGTCTGCGGAGCATATGTATTCATGCCACAGAACATGGCGTGATGAACGGATGAACTGTATCACACAGAACACCAGTCTGACAGCATGTGTTCGTTACATTGTTTCACTCATTCATTCAGGATTCTTTATTTTGTCATCTGTCTGAATACTGTGTGTTTGTTCATTATATTAAAGAGAGTTATTAGATGCTTTATTTAATATATAAGATTAAATAACAAGAAGAAATTGGTAAATTTCAGTTTTCTCAGTTATTAGACACATCAGAAATTTCTACTTACTTACACAAACACACACACACACACCCACACACACACACACACACACACACACACACACACACAAACACACACACAGTGGGGCAGTGGTGGCCTAGTGGTTAGGACTTTGCCCCTGAGAGCAGAAGGTTGCAGGTTCAAGTGCCAGCCTGGGCACCACTGAGGTACTCTTGAGCTCTTGCTGTGGTACCCGGGCGCGGCTGTGGACTGCTGCCTGCTGCTGCACGTGTGATGGGTGCACTGTCTCCTGTGGTGTGTTCACAATGACAAATAATCACTTTCACTTCACACACACATGTCAACATGTCCAAGAAAAAACCTAAAGCATGGACTCATCAGACCACAGCATGTGTTCACTCTCTTTTGGTTCTCCTGAATTAAATTTGGGTCCAAAAAAGCTGGTGGTGTTTCTGTATATCTTATATATACAGCATTTATGTATATCTTAGTGTTTGATTAAGTTTAAGTTTAAGTTTAATTTCTTCATTAGGAGTAAGTCAGACATTGCTGATGGAATTTCATGGATCTTCATGAGATTCCAGTAGAAATCTGGAAGCAAACCTGTTTTCTTCAAACCAACTTACAACTACTATTTAAAACAACACACACACACTTTTTACTACTTTCTACTTTGTTGGCATTTATTCTAATGTTAACTTTAATTGGTAGGCATGGCTATACATATTCTGGACCTTTTAATAAATTGGGTGTATGTTATCATTATTGTTATTATTATTTCCTAGTCTCTGCTAAAAGAACACCTAACTTGGATGAAGCTCTAATGCATATCCATGATACCCTGGGCTTGTACACTTATCAACCATTGTTCTCTGCCAGCAGCAGGTAGGAAGCGTTGACTATTCACAGTTTTATTTTTTAGTTAGTAGTGCCACAAATTTTGCATTTCTTGCACAAATGCCTGTGCATCCCTAAACATATAATATTCAAAATAATAGTCAAAGTTAATGTACAGTGTATGCAATTTTCTTTTATGGCACTGGAGGAGAAATTAAGTCTATTACAATTAAGTTTATTACAAATTCCTTTTTAAACAGGAACTGCACTGCCTCCCATGAACCTCCAGGGGGTACAAGTGGTCCACACAGCTGGCAGGCGCTCTCTGCAGCTGAGGCCTATGCCAAGCTAATGCAGGAGAGGAGCCTGAGCGACTTTAAAAGTACCCAGCTGCTCTTCATCAACCAGCTGCAGGAGAAAGAGCACCAACAGCAGGTCTGCCTACAGGTCAGTCTGTTTCTGTTATTCCCACACATCATTTAAAGCACTACAGAATAATTGTGGTGTGGGTGTGACTTAATGTGAGTGAGTTTCTCACATTATTTAAAAAAAAACAGTACCATTCTAGCCTTGGGGTCCATCTGAAACACCGTACTGGAGCATCGTCTGAACAAGCACAGGGCCCTCTTAAAGGACCTTACAACACACACACACGCACACATACACACACACACACACACACACACACACACACACGCACACACACACACACACACACACACACACAACCACAATGGAATTCTACCTGTGCTGGCTGGAAGCCAGGACATAATCCTGTAATTCTAAACAGAGCAGGAAAGAGCAGCTGTAATCCTATTTAAAACTAAGGGAAGCTTCTGTTTTGGTTTGTTTTCTTTCTTTTTTTCCTTTTCACCCAAGAAATTCTGAGAAACTGTTGCTGAGAAACTGTGTGCTATCTGTTACCACATTTATAAATAGTTTTAACTTGAAAACCAATTCATATATTCCCTGGAAGGTCTTACAATAATCTCAGTTTAACTGTTATTTTCTCTAATCTCTACTTACACCATGTGCTCTTTGCATGTTATTTTATTTTTTACATTTAAATATGGTTTTCAGCATTGCAGCTTCCATCCATCATTCCTATCCCATTCCTATTCCTATGCCCTTTGAAACAGTCTCAAGACTGGAGAAAAAATAAAGCACTGTCATTAATGTCTGTATAATTAGTCAGGTAATCTATGGATTGTTTTTCATAAAGCCAGATTATAAAAAAACAATTTACATGTGGGATAACACTCCATGCATAATCAAAACTTCAATAAAATATTTAAAACAAAATTTAAACATGTTTTATGTAAAGGTTTAGGCAAACCTGGCGCATTTTCTAAGCATATAGAGAATAATATATCTATATTTTAATTTACAATTACTTTTTATTTGCTGAATTTAACATGTTACAAAACATAGCTTTGCTTGGGATATTGAATGGCTTTACTATTGATTAAAATTAGGAGAAAATCTACAAAATGCTAGCTTTTGTGCAAGGAAATGACTTTGACTTTATGTTCTGTTTAGTTGTTATTGTCATCTTTTTCAAGATTAAAAATCAATAAATACATGTTAAATACATCTGAAAAGGGACGCTTTTACTATATGCAAATGGTTGTGACCACCAGTCTTTATTCTAATTATAACATTTTATACACAGTAAAACATTATCTCAATCCATCTTCTTTAATCTGATAATGACATATAATTAATATTATGTGATTTATCTTGATAAAATGTATCTATAAATGTATAATATAAAGTCCTTTTCCATTCCACCAGCAGAACTTTGTCTGTGTAGTTTGCCGAAAGAAGCTATTTAAAGTAATTGTGACAGCCCTAGTTCCTAGTTTATAAATATGGCAATGATATGATTAATAAAACTCACAGTGCTTTGTGGTAGAACATTTTCTGCATGTAGTGTTCCTCCTATCCAGGGTGAACTCTGCCTTGGCCCACAGCCAACTAGGATTAGCTCCTGCTTCCCTGAGACACAAAATATAAGCAGCTTGGTGAATTAATGAATGAATTTTCTGTATGTCACTGAGCAATGCTGCATGTAGTAACATATGCTTAGTCACATGAGTGACAAGTAATCCCTTTGACTGACTTTGATTTAATTCAGTGTTTATTGTTGGCTGTATTGATTGCAGGAACTGCAAGACACTCCACATAGCCCCTCAGAAAGCCTCTCCAGTTTAGACAGCTTAGAGAATGAGGTCCCTCAGCAGTGTCATGACAACCGCTTTGCCTGCTCCAGCTTCTCTGTAGATCCTCCAGAGGTCCAAGATATCAGAAGCCCACCATCACCACAGCAACCAAACCACCCATGTCCATCATCTGACGACTGTCCACCAAAGAGCTTCTTGGAGGAGGTACTGAGTCAGCAGAGCAGCCACAGTTCTAGCTCCCCGTCGCTTTCACCCTGTGAGGATGATGATTCAGCAGATGAAGACCAAAGAGTCAAGGATCTCACACAGGCAGCAGAGAAGTGCAACCTGACCGACCGATCACAAGGTTTCAACAGCCAGTCTACTCCCAGCTGCCAAAATGTGCAAACTCAGCAGGGCCTAGCTGCTAATTTGGGACATATGGCTTACTGTTATGACAGCAGTGCGGTGGGGAACATTTCGAGAGACAAAGACACCGTAGTTGCCTACTGCAAAACACACGCTACACCAGACACCACACCACTGGAATTCACAAGTCAGACTCAGGAGCCCAAGTTGCAGGGGAAAACTCTGGAGAACTATGCTAAACATTCAACAGAGACATGGGCTACTCAACCAGCCGGTAGATGTAGACACCAAGATGTTTTATTCCAGAACACAGCCTCTTCGCAGTTTGGCAACTCAGCCTTAAAACCAACCGAATCAGAGAGTTCTTGCCAATCCTGTAAGAAGAAACCAGATGGTGCTACAGTCCTCCAGAGGCAAACTAAATCTAAGAACTGTGAAGAGGACTACAAGAAAGATCTTTCCAATTTTCCAGATGGAATAATTGATAGGACAGTGGCCACTATGCCTAAGTCTTCCAAAACCCAAGAAACAGACAGAGCATCAAAGGAGCCTGGAGCCAACGGTTTGACTCCTAAATGCAGTGAAGTGCGATTCCTAAAAGGAATACTTAAGAAGAACTCCAAGTATGTGGTGGGAGATGCCAAATTCACTTACACCCCATGCCAGTTTGTCTTCACTAAACAAGTGGCCATGTCTATAAGGGACAGTATGGAACTTACTAGGGTCAAAGCCAGAGATACTGCGAGTGACCAGAAAATGAAAAAAAAACTTCGCTGGTTTGATGAGGTCAATGGCAATGATGAAGAGAGCGAAGAGAGAATGAAAAAAGATCTAAGCAACCAGGTACCAGCAAAAAACAAACAAACACATCCACTTCAACAGCCCCGTGTGGACCATCAGCAGGAATATCTTCCCCCAGGGCATTTGAATGCACCCACAGGTATATCAAAGACTATATCTTCATCTTCCGCTGGACACAGTTTTACCAAACAGGCCTGGGCAGACGTGAAACCCAAGGAGGAACCTACAGAGGAACCCAAGGTACAGAGGGCAGGCCCTCGTGTTACTGGTTCACGCCTTCCCAGAAGGGTCCGCTCAGCCAGAAACATTTCAGGCCCTGTATTTTCCCGAGCCAGAAAAGGTACAGTGATCAGACCTCAGTCTGCTAGTGAGGCGCAGCGTGTGGGCATAACCCAAGGTAAAGCCATGATGCCTCGACCCCCTCCCAGATCCGAGGCTTTGGAGACCAACTCAGTTGAGCCCATCATTTACATCACCAAGACGGCCTGTAATAATGACTGTTCACATACCAAAGAGGAAAACCCAGACAGCACTCTGTATTCTGTATTTCAGAATCATGTTCTCAAAAAAGATGAAAGTGCTATCTTAGCCCCAGTGCCACCCTCCTATGCCTACGCGTATGAGACTGTGTCTAACGGCATCTATGCACTCTGCCAGCCAGAGGCTCAGACAAGCAGCTTTAAGCACCCGCTCCAGTGCGGAGAGAACGGCATCTGTCTAGATCGCACACCAACTGATGACGAGATCACCCTTCTGTGGCAAGGAGTTCGTAGTGCCTTAGCCAACAAAGAGGGTAATGTAGTCCAAGTATTTTAGATTGTCTAAGAGCGCATGAACACATTGACTTTTTAATTATGTTATATTTGTATGTGGGTTTTGCAGGGATATAATTGGTAATTAGTGGTGTATCTTTGCTAAAAACTGGGTGTGAACCAGGGTGGACCTGCAGATAGGTACAAGTCATTCTGGATAAAGGTTATGAAAATTAAGATATTTAAAAGCAAATCAATATTGTTCCACAAGAATACAGAGACAAAAACAGATATTTTTTGCAATAATTTAATAAAAGTCCCCTTAATTCAAAAACTTAAAAGATATATACAGTGGTGCTTTAAGGTTTGTGAACCATTTACATTTTTCTGTATTCATGCAGAAATATAACCTAAAACATCATCCCAGTTGTGAAAGTAGATACAGAGAATCCAAGTAAACCAATGAGGTCATATATTAGTTGAGCCATATTTTATGTTTCTATATTTATTTTTATCATGCAAAGCACATTGAGCTACATTTATTATATACACATGGTTATTATACAGTAATGAGATATTCTTAATAGACACATGTCATAACATTTTCCTTTAGATTCTGCTGGTGTTTTGAATTTAGTTTCATCATTGATGATAGGTGACCCCAGCACAGATGTTACAAAACAACCCCAAACCATGATACTATCACCACCATGTTTCACAAAGGGGAAAATGTTCTTATGCTGATTTGCAGTGTTTCCCTTTTTCACAAACATAATTTTCTCATTTAAATAAAAGGTTCAATTTTATACTATTTTGGACATTCACAAAACATTTTTCCAATAGTCTTCTGGCTTGTCTGCATGTAGTGTATAGTGGCAGTAATGTTGTCTGTGGAGAGCAGTGGCTTTCTCCTTTCAACCCTGCCATGCACACCATTGCTGTTGAGTGTTTTTCTTTTGATGGACTCATGAACATTAACTTTAGAGAGGGTGAGAGAGGCATTTCATTGCTTGTAAGTTACCCTGGGTTCCTTTGTGACCTTGCGGACTGTTAAATGCCTTACTCTTAAAGTGATCTTTGTTTGTCAAGCTCTTCTGGAGAGGGTACCAATTGTCTTAAATTTCCTCCATTTTTACACAGTCTGTCTGACTGAATTGTTCCGCTTGCTTATGAGATGTTTTTGTAATCTTTTTCAGTCAGATGTGTATTCTTTTTCTTAGAAATTGAGAGTGTATGTTCTCAGAAATGTCATATAGCAATGATACACACAAGATCAGGCTTTGATAGAGTTATTTTTATATATAAACATAGACATCCATCCATGCCTGGTTGCCATCCCATTGATTTGAAAACACTTATTTGTTTCTTCAGTTTAAGCTAAATTGACTCTTATAGTCAGCTCAGGTGGCAGGGTTCACTCTGCTGACTGCAGTCAAGGTGTATTTCAGCAACGTAATAAAACACTTATAGACTTACAGTCTGCTCCCTGTTCATGAGCTCTCACTGCACTCATCATACAGTCAGACAGCAGGCTCTTGAAAGAACTGAGTGTTCTTTGTTTGTGTGCACGTTCAGCAGCTTTGCTCAAGATTCTTTTGGGGGGTATTTTTCTAGAGTCTATGGGAAAAGTTCTTTTTGGAGTCGGATCAGTCTGGTCTGTTTGCTTTGGCCCTGCACCTCTTATGGGATTACTGCTTCACTGAAATGGATTCATGTATAAAAACGATGGAAGTGTAATTCCTATAGGGTCCTGTATGTTGTTATTGTAGAGTGAAGGAACTTTTGAACTATGTTGGAGCTCAAAACTAAAAAGGTATGTTGTGGTAACGTGCCTGAAACTCCTTTCTTGTGTTTGTTCCTCTCTTAATAAATTGACTTAGGTGACCCTCGAAGCTTCCTGACTCACAATGGCCCGTTGTCTGCTTTGCCTCAAGGCCGTGCCAATTTGTCCCACATTACTATCAACGGCAATAGCCTGCTCGGCGGTGTCAAAGCTGTCACAAGAATGGGTGGCTTTTTCCTCTCGCCCTCTAATGGTAAGGACAGAAAGTTCAAACTGTGAGATGTTATACGCTTTCTCAAAGTTGTTCTTTTAGAAAACCTCTGATTTGCAAATGCCTAAAAATCAGAGGTTGATTTAATGTATCATTTGGAACTTGTTTTGGGATGTTTGGGACATAGGACAAAGTTCAATATTTACCAGCCATAGCATAAGTTTTCATTCTTGTGATCTTAACCCAGGAACAGGAGTTATTTGCAGACCTTTTGACCTTTGAATTGTTCTTGGAGGTGAAAGGGTCTTTTCAAGATCTTATGTATGCCTAATTATAAGATAAGAAAAGATCTTTCTAAGCCCTCTTTTTGCATTTTTGTGGTGTTTCAAGCAACAAGAACTCCGGTGAGAAGACCTACTGTGGAGAACAATATGGTGAAAAACAGAACACATGTGGACAACAGTAGAGTCCAATCTGCAGCACCAGGAGACAGGAAACACCATTTTCTTTATCAGGTACACACACGCTTACTCATTTAAGCATAGTCCAGACATATACCAGGAGTTGTTGAAGAACTAGTGCCATGTCATGCCTTCCCTCAATTTAATGTTGTGAAGTTCAGCTCTTTTTAGTGAGGCCTGGAAAAACAACGCTCGTTTACAAAAAAGTTTGTATTTTTAATTAAAAATATTGATATTTTAAAACTTTCTAACTTTAAGTTAATCTATGAAAATATTGTTCTTTTTTTTCTTTGAACTTTTATCTTTATTTTTATTTTTTTTGTATTTTATGAAGAATCACAAGAAATTAGGTTATTGTCTAAACTTTATAACCATAGCATACAAAATAATATTATGTTGCTTTAATTAGGTATTATAAACTTGTCAAATGTTTATATTAAAGCTTAACATGGTGTGAGAAAATAAAAGAAGCCCACGCTTAGCATACATTCGCACAATTTTCCAAAGGCGTTTTAAATGTTCATATATTGCTGCTTTAGTTTAGAATTGCAGCTGAAAGGCTGACATTGCAAAAAAAAAGTCTCTGAAACTGCATCCAGCCCTTCATTAAGGTGGTGTATAAATCTGTGGATGTGCATTTGGTTTGGGTGAATTTTAAATGTATTTTTTGTAATGCAAAAAAACTGCATGAAATGTTCCCTTCAAACCTTTGAAAAATCTTGGAATTTAATAATGTTTCATTTACATTTTGTTCTTATAGACTACGGTGCCAGCAAGTGGATACTCAAGCAAAACTGACCACACAGTGCTTGATGAAGGTATTGTGTGATTAAAATGTTTAATCAATATTAGGAGTGTGTCAAAATATTGATATGGGGATATATCATTGTCCTTGCTCACACCATACTCGATACACTGACGGCAATATCGATATATTAATTGATAAACATTTGCCGCCAATTTTACTTACCAGTGTCGCTACTTTGAGTCTCCTCTGGGTGGCGCTGGAAACGGGTGAAACTTGGAGAGTAACTAAGCAACAGGTAGACACAGAGAAAGCTCGACTGAGAGACGCCCCAGCCACATTTAAATCTAAAGTCTGGGTTCACTTTGCTTCGCTTTAAGAACATTGACGGAATAGACCATGGATTATTTTATGACGGCTGTTTCTGTGTGTGTGTCTTTCCTGCATGAAGCTTACAATGTGTGAGTAGACATGCATCAGTAAAACACACATCGATGGAGAGCTTCTTTGAGAAACGGGGAAAGACCCAATAATGAAAGTGTGGAGAATTACGCATCCCCACCAATATCTAGGGTTTGCTGAACTGTCGTAAAAAATAGTTTAGATTGAACAAAAACGTAACTCTCCAAAGTAAGGGTTAAACTTAAAGCTGTACCGGAGGACCAATGCATCATTGATGTGATTGGTGGAGACACAATGACTCTTGGTGCGTTTAATGGGGAGCAATGCATCGTGGACTATGTAGTATCTGGTGTGGGAAAATAGGTGGAAAGAGTTGCTTTCTGGGACCCGTAGTTTGTTAACCTCACTTTTGAGTTAGTCTTTGCGCTGGTTCCTGAAGAGGTGAGTTCACGTCAAAGTTATAAAGTTACTGCCACTCAGCTCTGAAGACAAAGTAGCGGTCTGCAGTACCGAGCGCAGTCGCAAAGCAAATATGGAAAAGGCAACAATAGCATTGCTGTACCTCATGTAACTTAATAACGCACCCATGTTTCTGAGAAGTATCACTATGTGATTCTTGTGCAATATATCGATAATCGCAAAATCACTGCATTGTGATATTATCGTTATTGTGGGCTACACATCATATAATGATATATCCTGCTATTCCCACCCTTAATCAATATACTTTCTGAAATATTTATGGTGCAGATGAATAATTTAAAAAAGTAATTGGTCGTGTAGCTGAATGGGAAAAAAAACAACCCTGAAGTAAAATGGTTTTGTTGGTTTTCTAACTGAAATTACACATGTAATTCCTTCTATCAAATATATTTATGTTCTATGTAGAGAATGTGTGTTTATTTTTACTTAATTTTAAATATTTTTTCTTAAGTACACTGAGTAAACTAATACTCCTGAAGTGATGTACACAGATATTTATACAGATAATTTAAATAAGTTTACAAAAAAGCATTTTCTAAACATCATTATTAATTGTAAAATTAAAACAATTAATGCCATAGAAGTGCCACCTTCAGATCAATGCATTAGGCACTGATTAATACCCCTATAAATTATACATTGTTATATTATACATTTATTAATTCAGAACATCTTTAGGGTCCTGGGTGTTCTTTTTTTTGTTTATCCCAAAGATTTTAATGCCGTTTTGGTCAGTAATTTGGGTTAGTCGTATCAAAATCATTGTGATCAGCAAATCATTTCTGTGTGGGTGTGTCTTTAGATTATTGTCCTGCTGGAAGATCCAACAAGAACCAGGTTTAACTTTTTGGCTGATTTTTTCATAAGATTTTCTGCTACTTCAAGGAATACATGGTACCCTAACAACCTAATTGCCACATGTTCATTGCTAAAGTTCTATTGTTTGTTATTCCAAAATATAGAAACTGATTCCTGAGTACTTTCCTGTAGTGTATTTTATACAGTAACTGGTATATTCTCTAATTTTCCTGAATGAGGGCACTTGTCATCTTATCTTTATACCCCAGTGAAACATATAGTCATAAATGACCACTTAAGAGTTATGCATATTTTTTTATATATATATAATTATGGGGCTGATTGTATAATAATTTGCACTTTTTACTGCCACCATTTTGTCTCCAGAGATTACAGAAGGTAAAGGTCAGGTTGCTGTGGACATATCTCAGCTGCAGAAGGCTTGTGTGGTCCTGCAACAGCAGCGTGGACAGGTCTTTGGCCCCAGTGCTCTTTCCCTGGAAGAACAGAGACTACTGCAATCCCTCGACAGACTCAACCACCGTCTGCAGTGTAAGCTCTGCCACTCAGCCATCAAGTTCCAAGTATGCTATAGACAGAAGCTGTGTAGTTCATAAATAGTACTTTTATGGTATTTGTATTTATCCTCTCTCTACTCCATTTATCATTCACCCTTCATCCACTGGACCACCCTGACCAGATGTTAATTAGAATAGAAAAGAATAGAATAGAATAGAATAGAATAGAATAGAATAGAATAGAATAGAATAGAATAGAATAGAATATGTTTGTTGTCATTGCACAAGTACACTGAGACTGAGTTTGCAGCTTCCATATATGACGCCACATAGTTGATAGGTGGACTATTCTCTGAGATTGCAGTGGCCATTTTGTTGCGTGGCTCTGATGCAAATACAGTGGGGCAAAAAAGTACTTAGCAGCCACCGATTCTGCAAGTTCTCCCACTTTAAATGATGAGAGAGTCTGTAATATTCATCATAGGTTCACTTCAGCTGTGAGAGACAGAATGTAAAAATAAATGAAAGGAAATCACATTGTATGATTTGTTTAATGGTGCAGAAGATAAGTATTTAGCACCAAACAAACAAGCAAGAATGCAGAATCCAGAAAGCAGCATCAAATTCAAGTCCCTGATGCTCGTCTACAAGCTCCCTGCTACATGACAACACTTATCCAAACCTGCACACCCACCAGATCCCTCAGATCAGCAAGAGAACAGCGATTGGAGATTCCACCCCCACGAGGAGTCAAACACCACTCCAGACTCTTCTCCTTCATTCTCCCTCACTGGTGGAATGAGCTGCTCAGACACATCAGAACTGCAGAGACTCTCTCCACCTTCAGGAAACACCTCAAGACTATACTATTCCACGACTACCTCAGCATCTAAAACACTTGTATATAAGACTAGGACATGTAAACTATGCTGTAGCACCTACCGTCTGTGTTAGAATTAATCATAAGCTCTTAATGATAGTGTAGAAATGCGTTTCTCTTTCACCTGCACTGTTTTATGACTAAGAAGATTAAGTTGAACTCCCTGTAACTCGCACATCAGTATTGTCATGTCTGAATTTATGCTTACCTGTATTAATGGCACCTGTTTGAACTTCTTATCTATATCAAAGACACCCGCCCACACCTTTAAACAGTCAGACTCCAACCTCCACCATGGCCAAGACTAGAGAGCTGTCTAATGACACCAGGGACAAGATTGTACACCTGCACAAGACTGTGATGATTCAATCTAAAACAGGCAAGCAGCTTGGTAAGAAGAGATCAACTGTTGGAGCAATTATTAGAAAATGGAATAAATACAAGATCACTGACAATCTCCCTCGACCTGCTTAAGCCAGCGCATATCCAGGCCCATCTAAAGTTTGCCAGAGACCATCTGGATGATCCAGGAGGATCGTAAGAATGTCATGTGGTCTGATGAGACCAAAATGGAACTCCTTGGTATAAATGCCACTCGCCCTGTTTGGAAGGGGAATAATGCTGAGGTGCATCCCAAGAACACCATACCTACTGTGAAGCATGGGGGTGGAAACATTATGCTTTGGGGCTGCTTTTCTGCAAAGGGAACAAAATGACTGATCTGTAATTAGGAAAGGATGAATGGGGCCATGTATCATAAGATTTTGGGAAGCAAGGTTACATTACAAATTATTGATGTGAACTTTTGTTATTGAGTGAAAATATTATTTTCTGCACCATTATACAAATAAATTATTTAGGAATCATATAATGTGATTTCCTGGAGATTTTTTTTTTTACATGCGTCTCTCACAGTTGACGTGAACTTATGATGAACATTACAGACCTCTCATCGTTTTAAGTGGGATAACTTGCATAATCGGTGGCTGCCAAATACTTTTTTTGCCCCACTGTATATCAGGTACAGCAGTGTTGCTATTTTTACACACATCATTGTCATTACTAGGTTGAGAGTGGTCTGCCTCCAAAAAATATTCAATCAAAAGTAGCTATTTATTCAGAAACTGACTACTGATGAAGGGCTATAAGTTGGCTAACACAGTGCATTAGCAGATAGGCTACTTTCTCTAGAGCAGTGTCTGGATGTTATATTAGATAACTCCACTGAATATTATAAATGCTCATTATGAAATGCTTGTTCTCAGTTCATTGTAACATTGTAATGCCTTTCTTTGTAATGAGTAGATGTGCAAGATACAGCTATAGGAAACGCCACACTGAAGGGAATCTTTGCCTCGGATGCTGCAAATGTGAGTAAATCTTTGTATGTCCTACTTTTCTTTAGCCTGATATCTTACATAATTTCTTTTAACTTTTTAGGTTCTCTCTCTCTCTCTCTCTCTCTCTCTCTCTCTCTCTCTTTCTTCTTCTCCCCCTCCCTGCAGAACCAGTCTCCCCAGACAGACGAGCTTTTAGGTGCCACCCAGCACAGGTACCACACCGGCTCCGCTGAAAACCGCACCCGCTCCAACAGACGCTTCTGACTCCAGCTCCCAGAATGCACTTCGCCCTTCCTCCTTGCAACCTCTGTTCTAGCAAATAGATAATCCAGTACATTTCAACATGACCTCTATCACCCACATCTGTATCATGTGCCTGGTTGTCACTGACCATAATTTTTCTGTCAAAGTACAGAAATAATGTTAGTTCAGCACTTGAAAATTGGAATCAGTGGGTCAACTGTAGAAGAAAACAAATTGTCTTATTGACCTTATACAGATGTGACAGATAGAACTTGGTTGAAAAGTGTCAGGCTATTCCTTTCAACTCTACTGAAGAGCACTTTATTGTTCTTATTGTAATAGGCAGACAGTATTGCTACACAGTGTAGTTTCTGGGCACATCTACTCTGTACTGAAATTCCTTATTAGACCTTTGTATAGACTCATTTACAATTAAACTCTACTAGAGTAGCACTGATCATATAGACCATATGGCCCAGTAAGCCATATTTACTTCTACTTTAAATAAAGGAAGAATGCATCATTTTGTGTGGTTTTTTCCTGAAATTAGAAGAGATTTTATTTTTCTATTTTAACATTTTCTTTTATGACATTTCCATGTTTATATATGCACAACAACACAATGTCATTGTTGTATATGTACTTTTGTTCACCCTGTGTACAGAAAATTATGCAGAATAAAGGGGGAAAATGTTTATATTAAGTACTTTTAGTTTCCTCGTTTTTAACCTCATGGGAAAAAGTTTTTTCTGATCTGATCTAATCTCAGCAGGTTTTTTGGGAGGGTATACATGTAAACGTGAATGTGTGTGTGTGTGTATTTGTGTCTGTAAGTGACTGTTGAGTGATTAATGTGCTGCGGACTGACCCTGCAGGCTTTACAGGGTCAGCTGCAGACTCATCTGCCCCACCCCTCTAACCACACCCATATCCTCCCTCTACAGTTTACACAACAGCATTGTCTAATCACATACACACCCCCAAACAGAGACTTTTGCATTGGTAAAATACATTAGTATTGCAATCAATGAGTTTTTATAAAGAACCATGAATTATTGTTGTTGTTGCAGGTAACTTCTAGTGTAACATGAAAGTTTAAAAATATTTAGAATATTCCATATTTATGCATAAATCTAAAATATAACATTTTCACACAAGTGAAAAAAGTAGGTAAAGAGCACTCCATTAAACAAACGAGACACTAGTGATATACTTGGTCATTTATTCACTGAGGAAATTCCAGGAAATTGTTATCCTCTCCAGGTGTGCTTGGCCAACAAATTAAAAAATCATTTAATAGTTTGTGAAGTCACAAAAGAAACCAGTGTAACATCTGAGCAATGGTCTCTCACATATCTGCTAATGTTGATGTTCATTATTCCACCATAGAAAACACACAGCACAACAATGGTGTGCATGGCATGGTTGAAAGGAGAAAGCCACTACTCTGCAATGAGAATATTTCTGCCCATCTACTGTTTGCTAAGTATAAGCCAGATTGCTGTTGGGGAAAAAGTTTTTTAAATGGATGAGACAAAAATAGTCTTGTTTGTGAAAAGTGGGGGTAGTATAATGGTTTATGCATGTGGGCCATGATGGCCTGCGATTGTTGGAACAATGAATACTGAACAATACTAGTGAATTAAAAAGGAAAATATCAGGATATCTGTCTCTGAGCTGAACCTCAAGACCAAGTGAGTCATGAATCAAGACAACAACCCTAAACACACTAGTCATTCTACCAAAGAATGATTAAAGACGAATATAGTTCATGTTTTAGAAAGGCCAGGTCAAAGTCCTGACCTTAACCCAATAGAAATGTTGTGATGTGAGCTGAAGTGAGCAGTTTAATGTCACAGAAATATTTAGCAGTAATTCCTGCAAAAATGGGTTCCACTAGAAATAGAAGGCAAAAGTTTGCTTACTTTTGTTAAACACAGATGACTTTCCACAGTAAATATACGGCCAGTAGTAATATATAGGACTTGTGTGAAAATCTGATTGTTTTATGCAGAAATGTAGAAAACACAAAAATCTTTAAGCACCTTACAGTCATTGAAGTTCAGGAATAAATTCATTTTGACTCTGTACTGTCCAGACAAGTAACAGAGCAATTTATAGTGTCTCACAAAAGTGAGTACACCCTTCACATTTTGTAAATTTTTTAATATATCTTTTCATGGGACAACACTGAAGACACTTTGATACCATGTAAAGTAGTCAGTGTACAGCTTGTGAAAGTGTAGCTGTATGGTTGTTTTGTGCTCATTCTGAAGGCAATCAGAACAGTTCCAGCGTGTTCTCTTACACAGACATTAGTAAAATTAACAGTAAATTTTTTTATATCATTATATTTCTTTATACAACACGATTCTGATGACATACTTTTGCATCGGGAAAAAGCCATAAAATTAGAAATAAAATTTTATTGTTTTTCCAATGAACAATAAATTACTGCAGCTGCTTCAGGTAACCCCCACTTACATTGCTACTTGAAAGTTTGTGAACCCTTTAGATTTTTTAAATATTTTTGCATAAATACATGATATTAATAATAATACATATGATTTTCACACAAGTCCTAAAAGTAAGTATAGAGAACTGTATTATTATACTTGGTCTTACTATCGGCATGTTTCACAAATGGGGCAATATCCTTATTACTCGTCTCTTTTAAACTAAAGTTTTTTTTATTTTTGTCCTTTCTATCCCAAAAATGTTTTTCATTAGGCCTCTGGCTCAAACACTGAACAAAAATATAAACGCAACACTTTCGGTTTTGCTCCCATTTTGCATGAGCTTAATTCAAAGATATGAAACACTTTCTACAAACACAAAATTACTCTCAATTATTGTTCATGCACATGCACATCATTGTTATTTATTGTTTTTCTGTGTTGCCTCATGAATATGAACATTACTGAGGGTGAGAGAGGCCTTTAGTTGCTCAGACATTACTCTGGGTTCCTTTGTGACCTCAAAAACTATTCAACTTCATTGTCTTTATTGGCCTAGGAATCCAATTGTTTTGATTTACATTTACATTTACATTTATTCATTTGTCTGACACTTTTGTCCAAAGCAACTTCCAGGTTCAGGAACAATCAAACATAAATTCAGACATGACAACACTGGTGTGAGAGTTACAGGGAGTTCAACACGTTCTTCTTAGCCATAGAAACTAGTGTAGGTGCTACAACAGTGCAGTTGATAAGTGCTACAACATTGTTATCAGAAAGAGAAAAACATATTCTATACTGTCATTAAGTAAGGACATTCTTCTTTGTCATTAAGTGCTTCAGCATCGACTGATGTTAAGTTCTTTAAGTGCTTCTTCGCCTATGATAAGGCACGACGCAAGTAGCATATTTAATTTTTGCAAAATTACATATTATTGCAAGTAGTGTGAACACAAGTATAAGTGAGAAACTTTCGGATCTGTAGATTGATACCATGTATTTGATTAAAAGTCAGGGTTAAAGTAAACTTGGGTTTAGATGCTGAGGTAGTCGCGGAACAGTTAAGTCTTGAGGTGATTTTCCACCATTTGTATGCTTCGGTAAATAAATGTGCTTAAAAATGATACCTACTGCCATATTCTTGTGACTGTGCATAAGAGACACATATTGTTGATGTTAATGTTAATCAAAAATCAACACTTAGATTGTTTTAAACTCTTTGAAGAATCAGATCTTATATGAATTTTTAACACAAATACTATGAACAGTAATCGTATCTCTTACAAGAATAATAAATTCCTCACTTAACATTGGTCATGTACAGAAACCTTTAAGCTAGCAGTTGTCAAACCTCTGTTTATATATATATATATATATATATACACATTACTTTTAAAGGCACAAAAACATTTTCATAGGGATACAAAGGGGTTAGAAAAAAATGAAATGTAGCTGTTAAAACCATTTTAAAAAATGCAATGAAATAAATGGAATTCTGGGCTGCAGGCCCTGTGAAGAGAGGGAGGCTTTTTTTAATCATTAACTTGGATAATAACTTGTGGCTACATGAGTGACCATGCAGAAAAGATGAAGACATTATGAGTATGGGTTCAGTTTGCCTTGAGTAAAGAAATGTTAAAGTTTGCCCTGTATGTACACTGCTCTCTCTGTGCCCTGTCGGAGTCTTGCTCAGGGCTTCCTCCAGTGTCCCTACATGTGCAGACTTGCTGCAGGAGGAGGAAGCCCTGCACAGAGCATGTGTCTGGCAGAGACTTGCCTTTTTGTCAGAAGTGATGAACACACCTGCTGAACAGGTTTGAGAGTGCTGTCTGTCTATAGGCATGCACGCATGTGTGTGTGTGTCACCCACACACTGCCCTGTGTGTTTTGACAGGTAGGCCTTTTACAAGATTTCCTCCTGTGATGTCAAAAGCCAGGGTTTAAGCTGTGGCGTGTTTCCACAGGCCTTTCCAGTCCTTTACACTTTCTTTTTTTGTCGCCCAGTAGTGTTTTTTCCTGAGTTTTACCCATCCTTAAAATTCTGTTATGTGAGTAATGACACACACACACACAAACACACAGTTTATATTTCTATAAAGTTTTACTCTGTTGCTTTGGTAAATTTTTTCATAACAGAAGTCAAAACTTCTCATTCAACTCCCACAACATTCTAGTCAGTCATGCACATCAAAACAGCAATTTCTGTTTTTGGGGATTTTTTTTTACAATTGCTTCAGTACTCTCAGGCACATGCTTATGCACAATTTGCGAGTACATCATTCATCAGCGGTTGCTCAAGTCATGATGATCAAAATGCATTGTACTAGCTTTCATTTGCAGGTTCCAGATGAACTTGTAATTTTTTCATTGTCTAAATCATTGCAGTCAAAATTGTTGAACAAAATAGCATTAGCTGTCAAGTGTTTGTATATGTTTCTATAAAACTTTTTTGGTGTGTATTCAAATTGCTGTTGAATCCTGTGCCACCTTAAATACACCTCAGCTGAAAGGTTATTAGTGGCATGTGTGAACATACAACCAATCACTGAGCAGTGTCCTAAAATTGCTCCTAAAAGTTCAGCTGGCACAAATATAGAGACAAGGCATAATGCAGGATGGGAAAACAGCAAGAAAATACAATGAAAAATGGAAGAACAGCAAGAAAATGGAAAGGACCAGCAGCTGAGATGGAGAAGAGTTTGGGTGTGTGGTGTAAGGAGACAAAACAGAAGAGGTAGACACGGTCCAACACATGGATTGGTTACTGATGAATAAGGGCCACAGTTGTGGACCATCTCATGAATCATAGCTGAGGTTGGTCGAAGGGTGAAGCCAAATTTGGAGAGAACAACTGTATCCTTGGTTGTACAGACATTTTGCAGAGAAAACAGATGTGTACTACAAAGATTTTACTCTCTTTATGTGTGCATTACTTTATTATGTCACAGCATTATATATATTTACAAAAGTCCACCCTAGAGAGTATATATGTTACCTTTGCACATTCTGTGTTGTATTTTTACTTTGACACACAGGACTTCAAGACTTTCTCAAAGAGGCAGAAGAGGGCCCATTTTTACTCATCGACAGGAAGAGGCTATTTGTGCTATGGTCATAGCAAATAATGCCATAAGACTCAAAGAAATGCAGACTGCCATTATCATAGAATGTCCAGTGTGTCAGCATCTCAGTTATTGACAGAGTGTCGAGGACACACCAAATGAGTATAAAGCAGTTATACTATGTACCATTTGAAAGGATCAATGTAGGAGTAATGGAACGTCAGCACTAGGGGTGTGAAAAAATATTGATTTGGTGATATAATAGTTGTCCTTGCTTCCAATAATCCGATAATCGATACGCCAACAGCAATATCGATATTTTAACTAATAAACATTCCCTGCTAATTTGACTCACCGACATCACTACTTCAAGTCTCCTCTGGGTGGCGCTGCTCAAATGAATTCAGTACATGGTGAGTGAGTGAAGCAGTAAGGTAGGAGAGAAAGGTCGGCTAGCCACATTTACATCTAAAGTCTGGGTTCACTTCATCTTCTTTTAACATTGACAGACTGTGGATTATTTTGTGATTTCTGCTCGTCTCTTTCCCGCACTTGTTTCATAGCGATGAATGAAGCCTACAAGGGAACCCTGTCAACCCTGTCAAATGAACATTGCTGGAGAGCTTCTTTGAAAAAGGGAAATTTATTGAAAAGTCCCAATAATGCAAGTGTGCAGAATTACTCCCTTGCAGAAATACTGATAAAGCCACGGGTCCCAAAACGACATCATGCATTTGAGTGAATCTTTGCGCTGGCTGGTGTCCAATGAGGTGCATTCACGTAGAAGTTGGAGATTCACTGAGTATGTTGGAGAAAGGACACACCATGTCAGAATTTCCAATTCACCAAAGTGAAGCTGTTACTCAGTTCTGAAGCCGAAGTAGTGGTTCCCTGCGCTTCCGACCATGGTCGCAAAGCAAATATAGGAAAGGTCACAATAACATTGCCGTTACATATTAAATGAATTACACCCCCTGTGTTTCTGTGATGTATTGTTATGTCATTGTTGTGCAATATATTAATTATCGCAGAATTGCTGTATCGCAATATTATCCTTATCATGGGCCATGTTTCATGTATTGTATGGTATGGTATGGTATGGTATGGTATGGTATGGTATGGTATGGTATGGTATGGTATGGTATGGTATGGTATGGTATCGTATCATATTGTATCGTATTGTATTATATCGTGAGATACCCTGTGATTCCCACCCCTTGTCTGGACCATTATGTGCAGGTAGCATTGCTGAGCATATACAGTAAAACTGTAAGTGTAATCTACTGTGCACCAACATTTTATATTGACTTCCAGTACAATTGATTTGACCTTGACACATTTGCTACAGCTGTGAAAGCGACATGAATGTTAGAGTTGTCTCTATTGTCTTCAAATTAAAAATGCATTTTACATCAAACTTACTGTTGTATGTTGACCAACTTGACCAAGGGAAGCAGACGTGGGCATGGTCTGATTGGACAGTGAGCTACTGTTGAAGTGCCAAGCCAGTGAGGTGAAAACATCACTATGTGTGCAGCTATCACATAGGAGGGTCTACACTCATATATCTCTTGTTCGGCCATGTAACACCCAACATCTCCTTACCTTCTTGGTCAACCCTATACAGTGATGTAGAAGTCTGTGAGTTTCCATCACTCCAACCCAATCAGGCAATGGTTTGTCAAACACCCCAGGATGCTGATGAAATTCCTACCACCACCTTCCCCATTCCTCAACCCAGTTGAGGAGTTCTTCTCAGCTCGGAGGTGGAAGGTAAATGACCATAACCCACATACACAAGTAACACCGCTTGGTGCCGTGGAAGCTGTATGTGGAGTATTACAGTAGATGCCTGCAGAGGTTAGACATTCTAGAAGATTCTTTCCATGCTGAATTGCAAAGGAAGATTCCATTGTGATGTGGATGAAAATATGGCCCAATATTCAGGATTGACAGCAATTGAACAAAGCATGCAATTTTTCTTTATGTATATATATATTATTATTATTTTTTATTATAAATTATTTTTATGTTATGCATAAGGCATTGGAACGTTTTTGACTGCAATTGCAGTGCATGGTGAGTTTACATCAGAAAATATTATATTGTTCATTTAAATGCCATTTCCATATACAATTATTCATGGATTTGGAATTTTGATGCTCTGACATATACAATGATGTAAATTCTTGATTTTGAGGCATGGACTTAGGATTTTTCTTTTGCTGGTCATCCATGATGTTTTGCCATTTGTGCTATGTTTTGATAAATACACTCGCTGTTATGCAAATGTTATGTATGCTGTGAAACATGCACAAAAGCAGAAAAACTCTAACACCTTAACCATGGATACAAATGGGAACTGGAATATCCAGTCAATGTTCACTGACTAATCTGAAACTGAATTGTCTTATTATTACAGTGTATTTGTTAAGTGTTCATACATATGTAAATCTGGATGGATGGATTGGTGGATGGATGGTTGGGTGGGAGGGCAGGCTATGGGTGGATGGTGGATGGAAGGAATGATCAATGGACGGACAAGTGAACAGACAGGTAAATAGATATACAGATACACAGGTCAATAAATATACAGACAGACAGATAAATGGATATACAGATAGATAGGTTAGTAGATATACAGATAGACAGGTAAATAGATATACAGACTGACAGGTAATGGATATACAAACAAACAGGTAAATAGATATACAGTCAGACAGGTAAATAGATATACAGATAAACAAAGTAAATAATATAAATACATAAATAAAAGTATGCTGCATGTTTCTGAAGGCAGGCTGTTCCCTTTTACAGAGAATATGACGTAGCTGCCGTTCTAGCTGCAACAACTGGCCTGTGGGGGGCGCCCAGTGGCTCAGCTGCCCCTTCACACCACTTCAGCCCTGCACTGAATGACACCCAGCAGGGGCCCGTGCTTCATTATCCACACATTGTCCACATTTATTTAGAGCATTCCTATTGGTCCATTGCTTGTGAAACTTTCTCACAGTATAAAGGTCAGCTGGTGTTTTCAGTTGATGAAATGTAAAAAAAAAAAAAAGCAGCAACGAGCACTTGTTCTGACAGAGACTACACATACAAGAGTGAAAGTTCTTTGCCGAGGTTTGATCGGTTATGTGAGTGTAAAATGAGATGTTCTAAATCTAAATAAGGAGACATCCTCTACAGAGACACACTTCAGCACATTTTAATACACAATGACTGTTTATCTGCTGATTTTAACATATTAGGGGGGTTCAAATGTTGGCCTATTTAAATGTTATGGCACATATTTTTTAAGATTTATTTTTTCACACACCAAGTACAGCAAATAGACATTCCATTTAAGTGTACAGAAGATGAATGTATTTATAATTACATGCATAAGGGCTAGATGATGTATCAGATATACTCCATGTAGATTATATGTACAAATTGTCATATACTTTTTTAAGCCACTGATGCCAAAAAACAATGCAAATGTACAAAGAGTTCGTTGACAATACATTTTTCAAACTGTTTAAACTTTTCTGAAAATGTGCATCATATAAAATATATTGTTGCTGTTGGAACAAAACCTTGTCTTTTGTCATGCTTTATGTCTTAATATATTTTTTTAAAACTGCTGATAACAACAACAGTAACAACAACAGCAACAACAGCAGCAATGACAACAATAACAACAACAGCAGCAACAACAACAATAAGAACACCAGCAACAGAAACAACAATAACAACAACAGCAGCAGAAACAACAATAACAACACCAGCAACAGAAACAACAACAACAAAGACAACAATAACTACAACAAAAACAACAATAACAACACCAGCAACAAAAACAACAGCAACGAAGACAACAATAACTACAACAACAGCAGAAACAACAGCAACAGAAACAACAGCAACAATGACAACAATAACAACAACAACAACAACAGCAATAACAACAATAACAATAGCAACATTAACAATAACAATAGCAATAACAACAAAAACAACACCAGCAACAGAAACCACAGCAATGATGACAACAATAACAACAACAGCAGCAGAAACAACAACAACAGCAACAACAGAAGCAGAAACACCAAAAATAACAACAGCAGTAGAAACAAAAATAACAACATTATTATTATTCATAGTGTTGGTTAGTATTGTTGTTGTTGTTGTTGTTGTTATAATTGACATTTCAATTGTATTGTCTATCTGTCAATTCTCCACTAAATGCCAATACTTGTTAAGAGTCCCATCAGGTGTTAGTGCAGTAAGACAGACTCAGCGGGGCAGACAGTAAACGGCTGAGCTGTTATCACCAGGAGTGGACGCTGTGGAGGAGGCATGGCGATGGGAGGCATTTACTTCATGCTGACCCAGTGACGACACCCCTCCTTCCCCAGGGGTAGCAGAGTGGGTGGTCTCTCTGCCCGGGGCAGACTCAGTCCTGGGGCACAGGAGGGGCTTTAGAGCTCATTAATGATCTGATAAACAGATTCTAAGACTAACACCCACATAAAAACACAAAGTTACAACCAATGAGGGAGACTTATTCTGACTAAACTGAAAATGTATCTTTTTTTTTTATAAACACTGCCTCATCTACTGTAATTTTAAATGAACTTTAGACATACAGAAGCCTCAGAAATGTGTGTGTATATATATATATATATGCTAAATGTATGACATTATATGACATAGAGACTGCTTCTCCTGAATGTTGTGTGGTAATGAGGCTGATCGCTGTTTCAGAGAGTTTATAGAGAAGCTGTGAACTGAAAACTGATTGGACAAAAGGGGATGAAAGTACAAAAGTAACTTTTCAGTTTGATTCTTCATGCTCCTACAGTTATAAGGGTTTATAATCACTCCCTGGTCCAGGGTTTGGGAAAAGACAGGCGGAGACCCAGGCGGAGTCTTTACAAAATGATTTCTCAATGCAGAGGGGAAGGAGGATTAGCATCACAATTATGGGAACAGCATGGAGCACAGCGGAAAGAGAAAAACCATTTATTTCTTTATTTTTCAAGAGCGGTGCCTTTGAAGTGCAGAGCTGTGTTTGTTTTTGCTGAATGCCAGCATGTCAAGAGGAAAGACTGGCCTGGGCTTCATGAATTTAACATAAAACTGTGATTGATTTTACTTTTCTCTTGTAAGAGTTACTGTTGTCTTTATGCTTCTGAAACATTAAGCCCATATGACCTATAGGGAAATATATAACTCTTACTCCTCCTGAAGTTTAGGTTATCCACATTAGACCTCACTTTGTACTAAAGAGCTTTATTATTGGTCACACTTCTTTCTTTAGAGCTTCAGCACTTGTTTTTAGACTATAAAGATCCAACAAGAGGAGAAGAGTTCCTCACACACCTGATAGCCTGGATGTTGCATGAAGTTCCAGTGCAGTCCTATAGGGAGCTCAGTACCCAAGGAATTGTTGGTCTTTTGGACCAAATACTTGTTTTTAGCTTAGTTTCTAGTACATTCACTTTATTAAGGTCATTGCAGACCCAACCTGAGGCCACTATGTAAACCAGAGACCCCCAACTCTGGTGCTGGAGAGCTGATGTCCAACACATTTTGGCAATATCCCTGCTTAAACAGACCTGGTTTGACTCACCTGTTTATTGCCAGGGTTAGTGAGTGTGTAGGCAGAGGGGAAGTATTGACCTGCGCTGGACCCCGTCCCAGGATCAGAGTCATAGCAGCCTATGTGAGGTCATTTACTCAACATTTTCACGTAAGAAGCTTTTTTTCACAATATAATTATTAAATATTCAAATATTATGAAAAAAAACAAACAAATGTTGGGCTGCTGCATTAATATTGCAATAACATATATCTACAAACTGTATTTGCATATAAAGTTAAAGTGAGTGACTATAACACACCTTGGTTGAAGTTGAAGTTAATGATAAATAATGCTAATCTGGGGGGGAAAGCATGAAATTTAGCTCAAATAGGATCATTTTGTGTTAAATGTCTTGGCAGTTTTAAGTGCTGCAAAATGACCTCTTTAAATCAACTATTTTGGCCCTGCCCACTTCTGAGTCAACGGTCACGTGACAGTTACGATTTGTGAGCCGAATCGTTCGTTTGAACAGATTCAATAGTTCTGCTGCTAATGCTGTAGCATGTTTCTGTGTGAAATACTTATAGCAAACGCAGAACAAACATTTAATCACACCCTACAACAATCACTGATATACCAAGAGTATCAATCCATTGCAGCAGGGTTTCCATTTTCTGTTTATTTTGGGCTTTAATGCAGATTATACACATTATAAACATGGCACTCTGTGCTAAATGAGATTACAGCTATGTCAGAGCACTGCTGGCAATTACACATGCACTGGTGTAATGATTTTTTCTTGTGCATCTGTCTATACTTAAACATTTATATAAAGTATATACATTTACTTCATAGGGCAACATGTAATGTGTATAATAAGACATACGTCATATAATGTATTTAGGGTTTATCAAAATTGTATGAACAATACGCATGGCATTTAGCACGGTAGTCAAGTAGTAAATATAATTAATATGTCGTTAAATATGTGTTTTTCATACGTGTTTATGTTAATGGTAGTAAAGTAATTAAAGCGTCATTGTGCCGTAATGACGTAGTAACAAGTCGGTCATTCGACTCGTTCAAAAGAACCGGTTCGTTAAAGTGACTCGGACGTTCGACTTGTTCAAAAGAATCGGTCCGTTGAAGTGATTCGGACGGTCGCAGAAGTCCTGCCCAAAAAGTTGGAGGCGAAGTTTTGGGGGAGAGTGAAAAAACGCACACACATACCCACAGAAAAAAGTTTGCTGAGTGAGTGCGCAGTGATTTCCAAACTTGCTTTCAATGTCTCTGTTTCAAGTCCGCCAACGTCGGGAAACGTGACGCTATTTCTCACGTGAACCAAAAGGTTACACGGTAAAATATACTACATATATATTTCTAAATATTTTGTAACTATTTTCGCAGAGTTGCTGTTGGGACAGATATGCGCGTGACCGCTTTACTCAGCGCGTCCCCGCGAAGCAGCAGAAAACCGTTGGCTGTGTTTTTGTTTGGTTTTGTGCGCGCGACACTCGGATAAACTAACGGTTGGCAAGGATTTCTGCTCAGCGCGTACATTTCCCCCCCTTTTTTTTACTTTTTGGACGTCCCAAAGTCGGCGTCACTTTCCAAACTGGTGTGAGCGATTCGTGTCGGAACTTTTGGAGTGACTTTTTTCCCTCACAGAGGAACTTTTTCGTTTGTTTGTGTGTTTTTCAACTTTGGCTGTCATGGATCCGAGCCAGCACAACCCTCCTGTCGGCCACCAGATAGTCCACGTCCGGGGGGACTCGGAGACGGATTTGGAGGCTCTTTTCAACGCCGTGATGAACCCGAAAAACGCCGTCGTGCCCGCCTCCGTGCCCATGAGGATGAGGAAACTGCCAGACTCCTTCTTTAAGCCTCCAGAGCCAAAGTCCCACTCCAGACAGGTCAGCTAAAGCCAGGACATGATCACACAGTCTAACACAAACTTCCAAAGCTTCCAGACTATCCACTAACCTCCCTCTCCACCCCCACAACTCTGCTGGAGACTCTCACTTAACGTTTAGTGCTCTTTTGATTGTTTGTATTTTGTATTTTAACTCCATATTGTTCATTCGTACATAATGCACAACTACATAAATTGTTTTTTTGCAAAAAAATACTCCTTAAACGCATTTAGACAGGAAACATTCGTATTATTTTCAAATTATACTAAATTCGACTACTTTATAACGTTAAACGAGTCTTTAAAAAGAAAGGTGCAAGACTTAAAGTTTGTAGTTTGTCTAGTAAGTAGTTTTTTTTTTGTGTGTCTGCGCATGCGCAACTGCGCCTTCTTCCTCAGCCTGAGCTGAGATTTGCTCTGGGACAGGCGTCCTGTTTCCTCTCTTTACTCCTCCCATGTCTAGTTAGCTCCACCACTCTAGGCCACATCAGGAGAACTCTGCTTTCATATTCTTATACGTTTAGTCTAGAACGGAAGTTTTAACTATTTTTATACAGTTTGAAATACTTTATTCCAGGCATTCTCTTATGCAATCAAATTCCAGATATTTCTATACTAACAAAGCAACTTTGCTTTCATTCTGCATGATGGACTTTTTCTGTTGACAGCTTCACAACTTTACTGCAACTAAATATGTATGCACTTTTTGAACCTGTGGGCTTTGAAATTTATTGTTTAGTTATTTTTATTTATTTTTTGCACATTTTAAAATAATAGTAGTGGTACTAGTAGTGGCAGTACCTGCTCATCCCTAAAGTATAATGCAAATTAAACATTAGAAGAACATTTTAACTTTAAAATACTACCTGAGAGTATTGTTTACAGTCGGTTATCTGCACATTTTTTATGCACGTTTGCTACACATCAAGGGTTGACTTTGCAGTTACCTGATTGTAATTATGTAATGATCCATCTCATGTCTTCTTCTGCTTATCCTGATTTACCAGAAAAGCAGTGTGACTCAGACTGTTTCATGAGTCACTAATTTAACCAGCCAAGTTCCCCTCATTGTTAACTTTTAACCTTTTATTTCAAACTTTAAATTTATTTTTAAATGAATGCAGTTGAAAAAAAAATATTTTATTGGCCAGTACTTTTCTTGTATTTACATTTTCCCCAGTTAAGGTCCACAGATGTCTCAAACACCTAACCATTTTCCAACTTATTTATCCCTGAGAATTTAACTGACTGTTTTTGTTACTGTGTCATTAAGACTGTTATATGTAAATGACCAAACTGTCCTGTATTGTTCTTCTTCTTTTTTTTTTAATTAAAAGCGGTGTGTTCCAAAGCACTACTTATCACTTTAGCAAGGTGACAAGGTGAAAAAAGCTACAAGAGATGGTGGTTATGACATCACAAAAACAATTAATGGAAAACAAACTCTTTTTTTAATTTTCATGTATGAACTAGGGAGTTTATTGTACATTTTGAAATGAAAATATTGTTAAGCTACTAAGTTAAGCTTTTTTATTTTAAAGAAGTTAAAAAAGTTTAGTCTGTCCATATATGGGCACTTTAACCTAAATGACTGTGTACCAGTGTTATAGCTGGCTGCATTATAATATATGTGGCTTCCGTTATTCACCTCTGACCTGTTTTTGCTTCATTTAACAATTTTAGAGATCTTACAATAGAAGCAGTTCTGTTATTTTTCGTGCTAGATTTGTAACAGAACTAGATCCCATTCATTCTTTTTTATTTGTTTATTTATTTATTTATTTTTATTCTATGAAAGCTACCCTTAATAATCACAGAGAATCTATAGCGACACTAATCTATTAAAACACACATGCCCACAGTAAAGCTTTTAAAATATTCTGGTCACCTCCACAGTCCTTAATCATGTGCCATTGATCTGTTCCCCCTCTAGGCTAGTACAGACGCAGGCACGGCTGGCACTCTCACTCCACAGCATGTCCGAGCACACTCCTCGCCAGCCTCCCTGCAGCTGGGTGCTGTTTCGCCCGGTGCGTTGACTGGCATGACCCCAGCGGGCACCTCCCCTCAGCACCTGCGCCAGCCCTCATATGAGATCTCTGACGATGTACCCTTGCCTCCAGGCTGGGAGATGGCCAAGACTGCCTCGGGCCAGAGATACTTCCTTAAGTGAGTTATTTAAGGCACTTTTGTTTACTGTTCTCTTCCTTTTAGTTCTAACATCTAACACGTTCTTAAAGGTAGTTTTTTCATGGTTCTTTGACATAGATTTGTGCTCCCTGTATGTTATAGCAGGGAAAGAGATATGTTCATAGAAATTTTGACTAGCTAATAATAATAATTTGAATTTATTTCACAAACTCAAGGTCGCTTTACATGGCAAAATAAAAATAAAAACCAAAAATAAATTGAAACAGTTAAGACACAGAACAGGGACAAACAAACAGCAGAAAAGGAACTCAATAGTGAGTGGTGGAATAGCACAAACTTAATAGATATGTTTTCAAATGAGTTTTGAAAAGAGACAGAGAGGACGATAGGTGCAGGTGTTGAGGGAGGGAGTTCCAGAGTTTAGGGGCAGCAACACTAAATGATCTCTCACCCATAGTGACTAACCTGAATTTAGGGACAGTGAGCAATCCAGTACCAGAGGAGCGTAGTGAACGGGAGGGAGTGTATGAATGAAGTAATTCAGTGAGGTATGAAGGAGCAGATCCATGAAGGGCTTTAAATGTGAGAAGAAGCAGCTTATACTGAATAGGGTATGATATTGGGAGCCAGTGAAGTTTGTGGAGAATGGGGTGATATGTTCTAATTACTTGGTGAAGGTGAGAACACAAGCTGCAGAGTTCTGCATGAACTGGAGCCTGGTCAATGTTCTAGCTTGGTTCTAGCTGCTGCAAAAATGAGTAATGCCACACAGAGCTTCATGTTCTGTGTGTATTTAAAGATGTGAGTATAAAATGTGAGTCATCAGGGTTCCCAGAGCTGACCTCTGTTTAACATCTGGGAGAGGCTTTGTTTTGAAACATCGATTGTTACTTCTCCTTTGACCTTGGCTTTTCAGCACTGTCAGGTTTGTGTTCTAGGACTTTAAAGCAACAGTTAGTTCCAGTCATGCAATGTGATTGGGTAATGAGCATAATTACCATGTTGTTAAGTCTTAACACAAACACACACATTAATATTGACTTTAGAACATATATATATACCAATTGTATTGGTTTTAATGCTTATTAAGCCATTCTGCTACTAACCTTACTTTAAGAAATCCAAAAATGACAGGTATGTTATACCATGATGTGGGTAAACACCATACTAGCTACATTTGTTTATATGCTAGTACTGAAAACTGTACAGTCCTGAGTTAAAGGAATAGTTTGAAACATTTTCAAATAGAATTCTCAGTCATCAATAGGGCTAATCTTGTAACAGGTTTTTCTATTAATATGAGCGTCATGATAAAACAGTTTCATAGATGTGGTCTGTGCAAACAGAATTTGTTTTCTTAACCAGGTGCCCGCAGTGTTTGGCTACATAAGAAAGTTTGGTTCCATTTTTATAGCTCATTTTAAGTCATGCTGTGTCCTAAACCACACTGACAAGACTGTGCCACTTTAATGCAGGACTGGTAGTGTGAGTGATTTGAGAGAGGTTTTGAGGATTTACAGAAAAAGATGTATGTAATGACTTCTGGTGTTAGCAATAGTAGCATTTCAGCTCCAGTGCTAAACTAAAAGAACTGGAATTTGCACTTAGAATGTGTCTTGGACAATCGACTACCGCTGGTGTAAGTGTGAATTATGCAAATTATATTATTCACAAATTGCTTCATTAAAGGCCAGCCAGCCTACTGTGCCCAGTGTATAGGTAATATATTATAACACAAATTGGTCTGAATTGCATGATAAATGGTCTGAGTGTGGATTGGAATATGCTTCAAATGAGACTCTTCTCTAATCTCTGTAAACATAGAGCCTCTCTCGGATGTGTCCGAGCTGTGCTGTTGGCCTCAGCGCTCAGGGCACCCCTGTGTGTGTGTGTGTGTGTGTGTGTGTGTGTGTGTGTGTGTGTGTGTGTGTGTGTGTGTGTGTGTGTGTGTG
>JBBIGC010180905.1:0-14623 GCA_037576955.1 Lepidarchus adonis
ATTATTATATCAGTACATATCTGTCCCATACCCACATTATTATATCAGCACATATCTGTCCCATACCCACATTATTACTGAATGGGTCGATCAGGCCCGGCCCCACGGGACAACATCTATCAATTCCCATCTGCTGTCCCGCCAGGTCGCTTCCTGATCTGTCCAGACCCGGGATGTATGTGTGTGTGTGTGCGTGTGCGTGTGTGTGGTATTGGTGGTGTTAATGTTTGGCCTATATTTTAGGCCCACTGATAAATCAGCCAAATCCATTTTTTAATTAATGTTGACAATCATATTTATTTGAATAATCCTATGATTCTCACTTATAAGGTTTAATATTTTCCATTTATGTGAAATATTTTTTCGAATGTTATTTCACCATATTATGAGGCACTCTGCACAGCATTCTGACAGCAGGCTGATTTGCTGGAGAAGGCAGAAAGCGCACAGTCCAAGGACATCTGGAGGACGTTCGCTGTCAGACAGAAGTGCACGCTAAGCTGCCTCCACCCATCGCTCCTCTGTCGCCCCACATCCCCCCATCCTCTCCAGAAGGCGAACTGCAAAAGGCACTGGCACACTTCTGAGAGATCAGAGCTGCTGTAATACTGTAACACAGAGCAGGCATGTGCACATACTAATCCCCCACCCCACAGACAGCCCCCTTCCCAAAAAACTCAAAACCGAATGTGTGTGTGTGTGTGTGTGTGTGTGTGTGTGTGTGTGTGTGTGTGTAGGGGGCGGGGGGCATTCTTTCAGTGCTGATAGCTGAGTTGGATGGGCATTAAGAGGATAATCTGCGGGAATAAGGAACCTGAGAGAAGATTGCACCGGGATGGCAGCGTGAGCTGTAGAACAGTGTGACAGTAGTGTATGACCATGATGTGCAGTAATTACAGCTGTACGGTGCTGGGACTATCATAACGAGTCTGGCTGCTGAGCTGTGGTCAGACATGGGTTGCCACATGCAGTTCCTAAATCTGTTTTTGGCCTTCACGAGTGTTAGAACTGCACTGCTGCAACACTCTTTATTTACAGCACAGACACGATGACTGACATTAAACAGGCTTGTTCATGCTTGAGCTGATCTTTAAGATGAAGACAGGACATATATACAGTATATATATGAAAAATCAATACAATATAGCATATAGCAATATTGACAGGGAGATGTTAAGTATGAATATTTAATTATTTATTATTATTTATTATTATTTAATCATGTTTAAAATGTTTTTAATAAACTTTTCTTTTGATACACCAATAGCATTGTTTCTGAATCATCAAGGTGGTGCGAGACCTCTGTGTAAACTATAAAGGAAGTCAGAGTAGGAGAGACGGCTGCAGAGACACAGATGTAACACTGCTTTACAGTGAAAGAATGACAATAATATTGTACTGTGGCCTAAATATCATGACAGGACTGTACCTCTGGCACCTGTCACCCTTAGTACGTAAAGCTGAGTCGGCCTTTAGGTTCATCTCTTTGAACTCCAGAAAAAACTGTGGGTCTGAAATTGAAGTAGAGGGAAGAAGATAGATACTTGAACTTCTTCTTATTATTAATACTATTATTATTAGTAGTAGTAGTAGTAGTAATAGTACTAGTATTGTTTCTTATTATTATTTTCATAATTATTGTTATTATAGTTATTCTTATTCTTATTATTACACCTTATTTATGATATCTAAGCTGGCATATTCAGTATGGAACATGTGTTTGGACAATGCTTGTCCTGGTTCAAACTGACCATAAACCTGCTGAGGGGTCAAGGAGAGTGAAGTGGGTGCACACTTATGAAGCACGTATTTAACTGAGCGCTGAGGATGATTCGTAGGGGGTTATAATAAAAAGCGTGGTCCAGCCATGGTTCTTTCAGGATGGCAGCCAAGCCCAGGAGAATAATAATGCATTGTCAGAAGGCCCAGATCTCTTCCAGGAGTGAGGAATGCATTAACAGTGTCCTCTTCATCTCCCCTTTCACCGGCTCTTCCCTTTGGCCAGATAACACAGCCCAGGGGACCCAACGCCAATAACTCTGCTTTCGTCCTGAAGTGTCACCTTTGAGTGACAGCTGCGCTTTGTGGCTCAGTTTAATGATGTGTGCAGTCAGCTGGTGTGTGTTTAAAGACCTTTCTTTTGAGTTTATAATATTCCATTTGCTTTTCTGAAGCTATTGTAACCCTAGTTTTTTCGTGACTTGGGTCAGAACTCCTACAGAGGTGATGATCACAGATAATTCTATCACAATATTTGTTACATGACAAAATAATTCTTCTACTGTAAAGGTGTTACTGTAAATGTTACATCTCTGCAGCCATCTCTTCCACTCTGACTTCCTTTACCATTTACATATGGTCTGTTGCCACCTAGTGGACTTCTGAAGCAATGTTATTGGAATAGTATCAAAATAAGTCTCAAATGTACTTATAAGCATTATAAAAAAGTATGAAATAAATAAATTAATATCAATATTTGGTTCTTGGTATTAATATAATATTGTGCCAAAAAAACACCCCCAACTCTGATATTTACTTCATTCATCTGGTTGTTATGAGTAACAGGCAAATACAGCTCTTACACAATACTTGCTATCCAGCATACGCTGCCATGACTAGAACAATGTTGGATGTTTGTCTGATGCATAACATCTGAGTCGAGACTCCTGAGCGAGACAGCAGAGATAAGGTCAAGACCGTATCTACAGGAGTAACGCCCATCTCCACATTCTTTCTCACTTGAACGGGGAATTATTTGCATGCCTCTGTCTTTGGACCCTATTTTAGAAGCAAATTTGATGATACGGTGCAGTAATTTACTCCTCCAATAGTCTGTGGGTTCTCAGCAGTCTGAATGGAATGTGAAACCCTGTGAAATCCACAGGAGGGATGGCAAAAATGATGGAGTGAATCAGGCCAGATTGGTTTACGCTGCTATCGATCGTTTGGAAGCAGTAGCGGATCTGAACAGTGGAAAGAGGAGCATATCACACCAAGGCTTCCGGTCCAGGGAGTCATGGAGATGAAGCTCCATTCAGTGGCAGGGAGATATGTCTCCACAGGGAAAATCTCAGGATTTCAAAGCGGTCTCTCCAGCTTCCGTTTTCATTCCTAAGCTCAATATCAGAAGTAAATACAGATTAAATACTTCACTGATGATGCATGTAAGAAATGTAATGATTTTCTCACTAGTTTTGGAGACAGGTTTGGTGAAGAAATAGAGCTTATTGTTTATTTTAGTAAATCTGACTCAGTAAATGCTGCTTTCACTCTATTGGCTGATTTGTTGTCTAAATAGAATGGATTTTTTTTTTTTACAGCAGGTCAATATACTGAAGGACCACGAAATGCCAACTGTCCAAAACTAAATTTAAAACAAATTTAACCTCAATCAGAATTCTGTAACTCAAGCACATTTAAGCTCAAGTGGAATCCCATGACTCGAGTACATATAACAATGTTATATGTATACAGAACATGGCACAGATATATTTTAACAGTGATCGGAATGTACAATTTCAAACAGATGCAATTAGACTCATTAAAATTATTTCATACCGAAAAAGGAACTGTTGTGATGGTCAAAGAAGCACAGAGGCCAAATGAGGAACTGTAAAATAATGAACCGTTACATGGTGACATGGCATATTACCACTGCAGCATTCCCCAAAGTTTGTCTGGAAACTACCTATTTGATTTATTTTCATAATTCTGGGACTTTTTAGCAAAGTGAATCTGAAATGTAAACTTCACAGGATTTTATTTTGCACAGCAAGTTTAAAGCCATAAAATACGGCTTAAATAAAATATATTAGAATAAATTTTATGAAGATAATAAAATAATTGTAAATAATTAATAATAATAATAATATACATACAAAATGATAAATAATATGCAATAATTAAATAATAAAAAGTAAATAATTAAAAATAATCAACACTAACACACTGGAAAAATTAGTTAGACCTTTTCAATTGGTCTATTCACCATGAAAAGTTCACACAGCAGATTAAAGAAGATGAACAAAATGATACTACAAAAATGATCTCAGATCAGATTGGAAGGTCACATCTAGCCTGCCCTACATTAAGAGTGGGAGTGCAGGTCAGACAGGCTTCCTCTCCTGCTCTAAATCTCTGGGGGAGGCTGACAGGTGTGACGTCGGTTTTGGTCAGCCAGACGGAACAAGGAGAGAGAAGTTTCACCCTCTGAAGGAAATGTGCGTGGCCAAATGGAAGTGCTTACAGAGGCACAGCGATGGTCCAGGGACACGATGATAACAGTGTCCATCCGCTCACTGAAGGACAGATGGAGAGAACATTTCCACCACAGCTGAAGGGTAAAATAACAGCGTTGGGTGTTTTCACACTCGGGCTCAAAGCAGATCACACAATCACAGAGATGCTAAAGCAACACTACACTTGTAAAGAGCCGACTGATCATACACTCCGATCAGCCACAACATTCACAACACCACCTGCCTAATGTTGAGTAGGTCCCTCATGCTGCTGAAACACCTCTGACTGTGGGTCACTGTGTTCTGACCCCTTTCCATCAGAGCAGCATTAACATTCTGTACAACAGGAGCTTCTCCTTGGGATTGGACCACACTTCCCACATACACCAGTGAGCCTTGGGTGAAAATGACCCAGTTCTCCTTCCTTGGATCACTTGTGGTACTAACTACTGCAGAACTGGAACACTGGAGATGTTCTAGGCATCACAATAAGACTGTCAGATCCTGGACCTCCTGCTTCCAGCACATCAACTTCACTTGCTGCCTAATATATCCCACCCCCCTGAAATGTGCCATTGTACTGAAATAACTAGATAGTCAATGTTATTCACTTTTTTGAATAAAACATTAATGTCATTACATTCGTTTTTGGTCATTATATCCAGTTATAGTTATACATCGTGGTATGCAAAAATGTTGTATTGATTTTCTAAATGTAAATAAGCATATTTGCTAATTGCGGTATATTTACTGAACATGGCCTGTTTAAAAGTTTTGGGACATTTTGTTTGATGTGTCATTTTTGATTGTTATAATAAAGTAAATATGTTTATACTGCACAGGAAAATGCCATATTAAGTGTGCCCTGTAGAGGATGACAACATTTACATATTCCTTCTTACTGCAACAACTAGGGCTGAGATACACAACTTCTAGCTTGGAGAGGTGGTGTGCACACTGTGGAAGTGTTGTAAAATCCCAACTCTCACACAAGCATGACATCCCCAAAACTGGGCCTCTGATACACCCCTCAGAATAAAAAAATATGCCAGGGGGCCAGGGGGGATAACTGACCCACACACCCCCCCCCCGGAAGGAAGCTCTGGCAGAGAAGCAAAGAGGGGAAATCTGGCGCCCCTCCTCCTCTGGAGCTGAACAGAATAGCAATGAGCACATGATGTCATCACCTTTTCACAAGAAAGCATGACCTCATCCTCGGGGTGGCCCCACCCCATTGGTGCGTTTCGAATACTCCCAGGAAATTTGACAGCCAATGAAAATGAGGTACACCCCCCCCCTCCCCATTCCCTGCGGTAGTGAGCTCAGCAAGACAGTGGCATTAACCCTGCTGCCGCCTCAGTGTGTGCCATGTGCCGAGAGACAGACCCGCACATTTCGTGTGTGCATTAAAAACTGGAGGTCTATAAACACGCATGCGATGGACAATAAAGTTTTGTTCGGGTATCAGAGGCCCGTTCAGCTGCGCACGTCAGGTACTGCTCATGCCGGCAGATTCTTTGTGCTCACTAAGCTCTCGCTGGCATCGTGCCTGTCAGGGGACACAGCCAGTTCAGCTCGGTAGTAAACAAGGCCCGACTGTTTTACAGGAAGTGGCCCCAAATGGGACAGGCCTTTGAGCAGAGATAAAAATATGAACAACAGAAGCGATTTCCTTACTGTGAGCTCATAGAGACAACGATGTCAAAAAGTCAGTCATCATAGGTGGAGGGCACACGTACCTCACTGACAGGCAGCAACAGCAGGACACGCGGGAGAGCCGAACATCTAGAACCAACTGAAACCTGGCCACGTAACAGCTAGACACTCAGTAGTGTATCTAGAACAGGCCGAACTTGGTTTCACTACAACTCTACAGTCAGTAGTATATCTAGAATTGACCGAAACCTTCTTACATTACGGCTCCAGAACAGACAAACCTACTTAAAATACAACTATATTATATAAATTCGCCCCTATTGGTCCGGGTTCTAAATGTGGCGAGAGGTTGGCAATATCATAATGGGCGTAAACACATGGAAGGAAATCTGTGCTGCAGTATTTCACTATAAGATGCAAAGTGGGAAAGATAAAGGGGGGTGGCGAGCTAACGAGGTTTGACTGTAGTCAGTAGCGTATGTAGAGCACACTGAAACCTGCTTACATTGTGATTATCATCTATGAAATATCTAGAACAGACTGAACCCTGCTAACATTATAAATATATAGCCAGTGACATAGCTAAGCAGAACAAAATCTGGTTACATTACATCTCTACAATAAGTAGTGTATCTAGAGCAGACTGGAACCTGGTCACACTACAACTCTACACTTAGTACGATATCTTTACCAGACTGAGACCATCTTACTTTATAACTGTTTAGACAGTGATGTATCTAGAACAGACAAACCAGATCACACTATATCTCTATAGTTATGAGTTTATCTAGAACTGACTGATACCTGGTCACACTACAGTTCTACACTATCTCTAGGACAAACTGAAGCCTCCTTATATTATAACTACATAGACGAAGGGTGTCAAATGTATGGTCTACGGGCCAACACCAGCGCGCCAGAGGGCGCAATCTGACCCGATGAATTTGCTGTGTATCACCTTAACTGCAATTTTGCAGTAAAAGCAATTGCTGTCTCCATTTGTCCACTAGGAGTCTCGTTGATTGAATAAGAGCAGCTGACATAATACAACACCGAGAACACCGTTCCTTGTTCACCATGTTCCATGTTCCATGTTCACCCGTATTACCCAAAATGTGTTCATCAAAATGTTTTGCGGACACAGAATGTAAAATTTTCCAAGAAAAAAACTTCATATTTATTCACAGAGGTGAATAGGAAACCTCTGTGCTTGGTGTGTATGCAGCAGGTTTCAGTGCACAAGGAATATAATATTCGGCGACACTACTAAACTCATCATGGTAAATATGGCAGTTTGAAAAGACAATTGAGAAGCGAGAAGATAATTGAAGTGTTAGCAGGCTTGAGAATCCAGCAGTCTATTTTTACCCGTAGTCAGTGATGCAGCAGTGACAGCTAAGCTACTTTATTGCTAAAGAAATAGCATCCAAGCTAAAACAACATGTGCCCTGGGAAACAACATGCTTTTGCCAACATTAGCTTGATGAGGAACACTGTGGCAGACAGGATTTTACATCTTTCTGCAGATTTGGGCTGACAAATGAATAGTCAATCATTTGTTTCATTATTGGTTGCAACTGACAAGAGCACTGATGTTACAGATGTTGCTTAACTGGTCATAATCATTTTTAGCATTGACAAGATTCCGTCACAGAGGAAGACGGGTTCAGAGTGAACTGGGCTTGTAAGTAAGATTAACTTTTTACACTAAAGAATATAGATTAGTTACATGAAAATATTTGCAATGGAAATATTTCAGGACACATTCTGTAATACAAGTCACCAGCTGCAGTACAAAAGTCTGGTTTGGTGGAACCCTGTTGCTCACGAATTGTCACTTTTATTCTGTAACTTCATATATTAACAAGGCAGAGGGAAAACTTATATCTCTTAAATGCTTCTACTTTAGTTTGTATGATGTGGTGAGTCATTTCAGTTGGTCAGAAATACTACACAGATGTGAAAATGTATGTACATATAAAATAATTTTTTGATCTTGAGAAATTGTTTCAACCACAATCTGTAATAGTATGTTTTTCATTTTCAGATACCAGTAACCATATGTTTTGTGCCTTTGCAGACCCCTGGTGATCTTTAATATGGACTGCATGTGTATAAATACTAAATTTAATATTGTATAACACAATTGTCAAAATTGTACTTATTTTCCATAGAGATTATTCATAATATAATAACCTGAAAAAGAATTAAAATAATAAATAATAAAAATAAATAAATAAATGTAAATGTAAAAGTTTTAAGTTATTTCATTTATATGTTATTATACTTTTATTTTACTGATCCGGCCAGCTTAATTGTGCTAATCTGGCCCCTGAACTAAAATAAGATTATAGACAGTGATGTATCTAGAACAGACACAAACCAGGTCACAGAGTTAGGAGTGTATCTAGAACAGACTGATACCTAGTCACATTACAGTTTTGCAGTTCTTGAACAAACAAAAGGACTAGAGTAACATGTTTATCTCCCCGCGGTAAATAAGTACATTATTGGCTAATGTTGATTTCTCTTCCTGTAGGTGGTCACTCCACAATTTCAGTATAGCTCCTGAAGGACTAGCCAATGAGAGTGCTTGATTAGCTGTATCTACCAAGACACGCTGGAGACTGTGGTGGATCACAGGATGCAGATCACACACTTCAGTGTTGTCGAGGGACAGAAAAGCCTTTTCAGCAAAAGACTTAACTAGTTTGAAATGCTCCACTGAATGTCACAGAAAATCCTTTCTCCCTACAGCCATCAGACGCTTTAACTCCTCCAGCTGTCACTCGCTTACAAAATAAGCCGCTCTCTCACTCACTCTTACCATATAAATCTGGTAACAACACGATGTATATGCAATATGACCCTGCTGTTGTTTTCATTGTGCAATAACCCACATATTAACCAAACTACGATTAATGTGCTAAACTGCTGCTGTTATACGATGTAATTAAGACAAGTACTACTAACTTGTTAATAATAATAATTAAATATAATAAAAATTAAATATGATTCAAATAATTATAATAATAATATTTTATCATAATGTGCAATTCACTTTGAACCACTACTGTGTGCTACTCAGTTCCCTACCCACCACTCATTGTTCGTGGCAGGTTTTAGACAGGAAGTAGGCTTGAGGACGTGCACTTTATACATTTATTAAACGCCACACAAACACCAAGACAGAGGTTCAGGCTAAACACTTATACTTACATGACATTGACTTTAATACACAAGTATAATACAAGAAATGACCACATACGCCAACTCATGACAATGTGCAAGAAAGAGCAGACAATGCTTTTTTTTACTTTATTTTATTTATTTTTTATTTGTCTCTATTTGTATCAGTTTTTATCTTATTTTATTTTTATTCTATCCTATTCTATACTATGTTTCTATGTGCAGTCAAAGCTTTTTCTTCAGGATCAATAAACTTTTTCTGATTTTGATTTGGCGAAGAGAACGTCTTGACATTTGGAAACTTCTGAAAAAGCATGAACGAAAGGAGCGACTTCCTCCATGTGTGCTAATGGAGACAATGAGGTCAAAAGGTCAATCGTCTTATCAGGAGGTTGCATGCATTTCAGTGACAGACAGCAGCAGCAGGGCGTGCAGAAGAACCAAACATCCAAAGCTGAGACGCTCTTGTGGCATAAGACCACCACAGTCGCCTTTGCTGTGACTACAGGAGCCATCAGTTCAGGCAATGTCAACAACAGGTCTTTCTACTACAATAATGCTATATCTTGCTAGCAGCTATAAGGGACTGCATCGTTAGCGTCAAGCTAACGATGATGTTCATTAGCTACATACACTATATTGCTATATATTATCAGTATTTGCTGATCTGCCTTTACACGCAAATCAACTTAAGTGACATCCCATTCTGAATTTATATTATTTAATATGATGTTTGCTATAACAGCTTCAACTCTTCTGAGCAAGCTTTCCACCAAGTTTCGGAGAGTGTTTAGGGGATTTTTGACTATTCTTCCAGAAGCACATTTATGAGGTCAGACACTGATGTTGGACGAGAAGACCTGGCTCACAGTTTCCGCTCTAATTCATCCCAAGGTCAGGACTCTGTGCAGGCCAGTCAAGTTCTTCCACACCAAACTCGTCTTTACACTTGGCACAATGCAGTCAGACAAGTACTGTTCTCCTGGCAAGTGCCAAACCCAGACTCATCCATCAGATTGCCAGATGGACTGCACCCAGCGCTTTGCATTGTACTTGGTGATGTATGGCTTGGATGCAGCTGCTTGGACATGGAAACCCATTCCATGAAGCTCTTTACACACTGTTCTGAGCTGATCTAAAGGACACATGACGCTTGAAGGTCTGTAGCGATTGTCTCTGGAGAAAGTTGTCGACCGCTGACCCGCTCTGTCATTTTACATGGCTGAACACTTCATCAATGAGTTGTTGTTATTTCCAATCGCTTCCACTTTGCTATAATACCACTGACAGTTGGAATATTATTAGAAGGAAATTTCATGACTGGACTTGTTGCACAGGTGGCATCCTATCACGGTACCACGCTGGAATTCACTGAGCTCCTGACAGCAACCCATTCTTTCACAAATGTTTGTAGAAACAATCTGCATGCGTAGGTGCTTGAAGTCCTGTGGCCATGGAAGTGATTGGAAGCTGTATACACCTGTGTCCCCCAGCTGTATACAGAAAGGTCCTGATTGGACATTTGGAAAGTATTTGAAATTAATACACCAAGCATGATGATTATTGTAAAGAAATGACTACATTTCCTCTGAAGACCTTGACCCCCCCCTAATGGTTCTATTCTACAAATCAGACAACTCTAAAAGACAAGACCAGACTTTTCGCTGTTGCCTCCTTCCGAGAGGCGTGATGAAACGGTCCGGTCCAGCCAGCTGCCGTGGTTCAGAATCTGCGATGGACATCTGCCTCGTAAATCCCTCCCATCTTCCTGTGGGTTTAATTTTTCACTATTCCATCACTTGACGTGCGTCAGCAGCGAGAAGCAGGACAGGGAAGAGCAGATGCATTTAATCCATCCAGGAACATTTCATTTCTTCCTGTCCAAGGTCATCCGTAATCCACCGGAGAGCACCTAGGACACCTGCTCTGATTGACTTCCCCATTTGCACCGTTAGGGGAGGAAGAATCCGGATCAGTGCTTTCACTTCCTCTTATCCCCAAAACGTCTCAGACACAGGCCTTTCAGTTGAGAAATATCATCTCAGGGCGAGTCACATTTGTTCTGTATGCAAACTCACAGCCATGCCCCCTGTGCCAGCCTCCACCAGTGATATGGCACCTTTGCATCATCAGTTTCTGCTTGGCACTAGACATGCAAGCTCACCTCATACACCTCATGTAAAGTGAGACAAGGAGAACAACGAGCTACACAGAAGGATGCAGCTCCGTGACAGGGAGAAGAAGCCAGGGAAACACTCCTAAATAGGTTCTTCCTAAATGGAACAGAACTGGGTTCAAGGTCAAAAAATGTACTGAGCTGTAAACACTACATTCACTCTTACATAAAACAAAAACAAAATAAAAGCCTACAGTCAATATTAAGGTTGTGCCAAAATATTGATATATCATCATCCTTGCTCGTTTCATGGGAGCAATGCATTGTGGACTATGTAGTGTTTGGTTCGGCAAAACCAGTGGGAAAACAAAGTAAAAGAGTACTGCTCATTAGTGTTCAGTACAGTACTGTACAGAAACTCTTCTCTGTACGGAGTAAACAAATAATTAAAGCCACAGGTCACAAACGGCATTACGCTTTCGAGTGAGTCTTTGCACTCGTTTCTGAAGAGGTGAAATCATGTCGAAATGACCAAGTACTGCCACTCAGCTCTGAAGCCGAATTAGTGGTTCCCGTGTGCTTCCAACCACGATAGCAAAGACAATACGGGAAAGTTAAGGACAGCATTGCTGTTACTTATGTAAATGAATAACACCCCCTGTGTTTCTGTAACGTAAGCGATATCACTGTCGTGCGATATATTGATTATCGCAGAATTGCAATATCATCGTTATTATGGGCCAAGTATCGCGTATCGCATCATATTAGGGCTGCAACAATGAATCGATATAATTATTAAAAATCGATTACTAAATGCGTTGGCAACGCATTTCATAATCAATTCTTTGTGTCGCACGATGTGGAAACATTTGATTATTACAAAAAATGTAAACTTTAGTTGAGCATGGAGCGGAGTGAACAGACACTGTCTTTCTCTCACGCACTGATTGTGTTCGAGACTATATCTCAGTAAGATTATTTTTCTTACCCCATTGGCATATAATTTTGCTTGTTTTAAGCAAACAATCATTTAATTTTGAGGGTTTTTTTTCCAGAAAACAAGACATGATTTCTTATGCTATTTCTAGTATGTCTAGTAAATGTATCTTGATTTAAGATTTTTTAGATATTTGGATTGAAAACAGGATAAAACTGCTAAGTTCGAAAAGCATTTGCAGTGTATATTCTGTGCTTTGTCCCATATACTTGAACTTGAGAGAGAGAGTGTGTGTGTGAGAGTGTGTGTCTTGTCTGTAATTGCTCTTTTGGTGATTTATCTTTACACAACTAGTAACTAAAACAAGTATGTATGTAAGTGTGTATTTATAATTGATGTAAAAATTGTGCTATTACACACACTCATACTATCTTTTCAATTCCAGAAAAAAACAGCAAACGATGAGCGGCTTCTTAATGGGAAATGCATCATGTTCACCAAGCAACCGCTGTCTTCACAGACAGTATCCTCAACATCGTCACTGACACGAGGCCTCAGTCGATGGTTGAAGATGACGGCTTCACTAAAATGATCCGCACGATCATGAACAGCTCAAGGAGCAACATGTTTGTGCACTTTCTAAAGATTTTAGTTCTGTTTTTGAATAAAGGGTTGGAAATTAATGCTTTTCTTGTTTTTTTGTTGTTTATGCGATTCATTGATTCATAGAAAAAATAATCGACAGATGAAGTGATTATTAAAATAATCGTTAGTTGCAGCCCTACATCATATCGTATGTATGTTGACTGGTCCAGATGAAAGTTTATGAGGACTTATTCAGACAAAAAGTATGGTGATTAGTCCAGACAAAAATCTACGTTTACTTGTCCAGACAACAATTTATGGTGATTGGTCCAGACAAAAGTATACAAAGATTGGTCCTGGCGCAAGTGTATAGTGTTTGTAGTAAAACTACAAACTTTTTTTACAAACTTTTTTTAAACTACTGTATGTGTAGTAGTTTCAAAGTATTCACTGTGTAAACAACAGCTATTAGTTGTAAAGGAACTGGGTAAAACAAGAACAAATGTGAAGATATAAGTCTAGGCGTTATTGTGCCGATATATGGCAGAGGAAATACATTTTTGACACCAGTTTTGACACCATTTAGCACTTCATTCACAGTCCTCCATTTTCTACTCCACTTTGCTCTACTTACTGTACGTCACACTCGAATTACAATGATTTGTGGTTACGACGCTGCCCCCACACTTTTAAGTAAAAGTAGATATAAAACACTTAGAAAAGGGCAAAACAGAGCCTCAGATGGGTGAATGTCTCTCTCTGGTGGACTGATAGAGGAATGACTTCAGGTCATTATACACGTAGGCACTTAGGGGAGATTTGACTTGCGTTGAAATTTGAAAAGTCAAGGATGCCCTGTACAAGCTATCGGCCAGCAAAAAAATGCCCCAGAAGGTGTGTAGCTCTTAGGGGAGCTCTTCAGTGGGTGGTTCCTCCCAATTAGTCCCTAGAACTGTTTGGCCTAGTTCCCTAAAGAAACCGAAGCAGAACCAGAAGTAGTTCTGCTGAGCACTACACACTAAGTGCCATCTTCTTTTCTAAAGTGTATACAGTACTGCAGTCAGAAACAGAGGACAGATTCAAGCAGGTGATTTTACAGGCTTGAGCGAGAGTGGGCATCCAAACGTCAGGCCACAAAGGAAGGAACATTAGAGTTCACACCTAATTTCTGCTAATTGGTCAATTTAAGGAGCAGTTCAACAAAAACAAGTGTCCACAGAGCTCCACTGACCCCAAAAGCAGTCAATCAGATGAAACATGCCTCATACGTTACAAGAACTGGTTGCTAATGTTGCTAACACTAGAAGACAATAGTCACCCAAACATTTTCAGCTTCTGTGTAGTGGCTCAAACACCATCCAGCTCTTTGTGAAAGTGGATGACATGTGGGTGAGGTTTAGTATTGTTTAGGACACAGTATGTTTACAACTAAATAAGTCATACTGTGTCCTAAACCATACCCACAAGTCTGCAGCACCTTAATTAAGAGCAGGATGTTTATAGCTCACAATAAGTCATACTGTGTTCTAATCCACACCCACAAGCCCAATCCACTTTAATGAAAAGCTGGGTGCTGTTTAAGCAGCTCCACAGAAGTTTGACTTCTAGTGTTAGTGACGTTCACCTTGTAGTTCTAGGCCGGAGCAGAAGGGTTAAGTAACGCATGATAGAAATGCAGAAATGTAACACGTCTCAGATGATCGGGATATTTCAAAAATGGGCAGAAAATGTTTTGTGGTGTTTAGAAAAGGAAGTGAAACTTCAGCCCAACACACCCATTCTAACGAATACTTTCAGATATAACACACACACACACGCACGCACGCACACACACACACACGCGCACGCACACACACACACACACACACACACACACACACACACACACACACACACACACAC
>JBBIGC010180913.1:0-14622 GCA_037576955.1 Lepidarchus adonis
TGCGCAGCTGGGGCATTGTGTCCGGGAGGAAACGGGCAAACTCCGCAGCACCCACTGCCGCATATTTTGCCCTCAGTGCATCATTGCATTGGAGGTCAATCAAAAAAAATAATAAATATTTTTTCATTTTTGTTCAATTTATGGCAAAAAGCATCAATATTTGTATAATATTGTATAATTTTTACTAGTATACAAAGTAGTATACAAAGACTGTGTTTACAGCTTTTCAATTACAAAATCACCAAAATCTGTAGAAAGTAGAAAAAATCTGCCTAAGTAGAATGAAATTAAGCACTCCACATGACCTCCAGAGTGGAGGTTAAGACCAGTGTTAGGTCTGTTACAATTTACCTTGTTAAATTGAACTCTGAACCATGATGCCCCCTAATAATAAGCTTGAATTTAAAACCAGCGGATTTTGGAGCTTAGTTTCCATATATGGAAAGTGAATGGGGCGTTTTGTTTAATTATGATTTGGTCCCTTTAATGTTGCTAGATGTCCTTATAAAGGACACATTCATACTGAAATGTCACCCTTTCGGCTGAGTGAGGTGTTTATGCTGCTATGTCCCCAAGCTGTATATGAATCTGTATATCTCAGTGTCACCCATATACATAGTAACCCTATAAAACACACTGACACATTGTAGCCCATAAGCTTATGTCACAGTCCTGTGTGAAAGACGTCATCACCACACAATAGCTCTTACAGTACTGATGTGTGACTCAGTTGGCTTACAGTAGATACAGACTTACACCTCCTACATCATCATTGTCATCTTTTACAGAATTTATTCTTCACACTTTTGCTCTCCATCTCTTTGTCCTTTAAGAATATGGGAATATTTTGTGGGCATATTGGAAAACAAACAAACAAGAAAACTTGGACAAAAAGTGATATATCCCTTTCCCCCTATTAAAATATGTAAATGAAGGCAATAAGTAGGTTGACCGTTTCAGAAAGCATTAAACCAATTAAAGGTTTATGTAACTGTATATCAACCATCACAATTCCATGTTGTGTTTTGGGGTATTTTGATTTGCTTTGTAATGTGACAGTAATATACAGGAAAAACAGAGTAAATATTTGATTTAGTAAAATTCATTGTTTTATAACATGTAAATGACTCAATAAAGAAACTATGACTCAACCAACACAATTTGAATTTAAATTTAATATGGCAAGTTTTAGTTAAACAGAGCTTTATTGACTAATATGAGTGTCAGTTCTCAATACTCAAATTTTTTAAACATAAGTAAAGAGCAGAAACTATCATTAAATGTTGTTTACGCCAGAACATTGCATTTATTAGCCTCTTTTTAACTTCAACCAGCAGCTCAGACTGTAACTTTGTGTGTTGACCTGTGGGGGCAGTAATGAGTCAGCCTAGACTATAATGTTGTGTGTTGACCTGTGGGGGCAGTAGTGAATCAGTCCAGGCTATAATGTTGTGTGTTGACCTGTGGAGGCAGTAGTGAGTCAGTCCAGACTGACTGTTGTATGGTGAAGTATGAAGTATGGTGAGATACCTTTCCGTTATCAGAGAACCACGGTTAAGACAGTAACATTCTCTCTGTAGATCACTATGGGAACTGATCGCTGACCCTCCTAACCGAAGTAACAAGGCTATCTGTGTGTGACTTGTACAGCTAATGCACAGAGGGTGGGAATCTCTGCTTGAGATGGTGACGCCACAGGCAGAGGGGCAGGGTCGGGGCTCGACACCCTCGCAAGGCTCTTTGACAGAAGCCATCTCACAACGAAATATGTTAGCAGGCCTTCACAGCAGCTAGCAGAGAGAAGGTAAAATGACTCTACTGCAGCTACTCTACTTTGTGTAAAGCTAGGCAGCTTCAGCTTTCCTACGCCCTGAAGAGTGAATGAAGCGTCGAGAAAGGCACTTGTGGTCTTCATGGGGAAGAGTGTGAGAACTAAGGCTCAGAATGGGAACCCATCCTCCTCTGGTCTGTAAGCTGTGGGGTTTGAGGTTCAGCCTTCATTGGAAGATGAAATATGGATCAGGTCTTTATTAGAGCTGAACCTTGATGTCCTTATGTTAAAGATCCTCCTGATATGGAGACGTGAGCAGAGAAAACTGCTCAACGTGTGAATCGTGGGACAATTCTGTTCCTTCACAACATTAAATAAAAAGCATCTAAACACAATAAACTTGTTTTCTTTGTGCTCATCAGGAGTTCAGCAGAAATTGATGCCAAGAAGAAGCCACATGTGACCTTTTTTCACATTATCGCTCATAGGGTTAATGTACAGCATCTATGAACATTTGCTTTGATTCCCTGATGTGTTATAGTTTACTTTGTGATATTGTGCTGTCACATTCAGCTACAGTATTTGGCTGCGATGACGGCCTAGATTTTTAGCCAGACCCAAGGAAAAAAAGTGAGTGCAAAAAAATATTTGTCTATTTTATTTCAGCCCTTGTCCTCATCTCCGTTACTCACCTGTGTTGCAATTGGCCGTGTACACATTTAGCAGTTCCAGGGCAGTGGTCATCATCGGGTCATGCAGCAGGAGCCATGGCCACAGACCCAGCAGAGCAGCAGGCAATCTCAGATCCGTCGCAACATCCTGGGGGAAATGACAGTTTTCATTTTCAGATGTCTCTGTTGTATTCAGATGTGATAAATGGCAGGTTAAACTCAGTAGGGGTTCTTTACACATCTTGTTTATTTTCTTTTCACCAAAGTTTAATGTTGATGTTTTATTAGCAAATATTTGCATAAAAATAAATGCAAATGCAAAGAATCACTTCAAACACTGCCACCTTGTGGAGGCTCTTCATCCTGCTTAATGTGAGTAAGTGGTCAGGACTTTGCACTCCCATTCACCACTGAGGTACCCTTGAGCAAGGTACCGTCCCAATACACTGCTCCCCTGAGGGTATTGATGGTTGCCTGCTGCTTCACATGCAGATTGGTTGAATGCAGAGGAACATTTCACTGTGCACTGTGTGATGGGGTGTGTTCACAATTAAATATAGTCTCTCTCACCAAGGTGCAAGTTTGGAACAAAAACAAATATTTGAATATACATACTGTTACACCCCTAAAAAATTGACCAGGATTTGACTCAAATGACAGCCTACTACAGAACTCCTTCTCACAAAAATCTTTAAAACTATTTAAAGAAAATAAGTAAGATTCCATTATAGAATCTGAAGGAAAGTGAACATCAATATTTATCATTATGAACACACCCCATCACACAAAGTGCTCCCCAGCAGCGAGTTTCATTTGAAAAGCTGAACAACACATAACTGTATCAGTACTAAAAGCTCAGACCAAACCAAATCAGTTAAACAATATAATTAGGCCCAAAGAATCACAAAAATATACAGAGAAACCACAGCAGGTCCAATCCACATAATTAAATCTGAAACTTCTTTTATAGGACATACTGTCTGTTCAATAATTTTTTACCTCAGTGACTCTGGTACTTTGACTTGGACCTACTTCCATAATGGATAAAAAAAACTCCAAACTGACTTAACAAGCATCAAACAGATGCTTATTAAGAAAACAGGGAACTTCTCAGCCCAAAGCACACAGATGCAATGAGCAAACACTTTTCCTATGTTACCGAAATGACAAAAAACGTTAATTAGTTACATACTTTGCATTCGTTATTTTGGTACAGGCAATTTCGCAAAACCTCAATGACCATCCTGAGTTCCTTCAAGCCGTTTTCCTCCTGTTCCCAAAAAAACAAAAACAGAACAAAGAAATAACTTAACAAATCAATACATCATGAGCAGTAAATTTCAATTAATTTTCAATTTCTGATTTCACCTTCAAACTATAGGATGATCTTATGGGTTCACTTACTTTTGCCACGCACATGATACTGGATCAATTATTTTCAATACATGACCAAAACAACTGTTGTGTCATTAGTTTAACTAGGTTTTCTTTCTTTCTACTTTTAGGATTTGTTTCAAAATCAAATGATGATTCAGGTCACATAGAACATTTTAAATAGGTTCACAAACATTCAAGCACCACTGTATGTTCCCCATTGGTTCTTTTGTTCACTCTTCATTTCCCTCTCCATGTTCTGCCTCTCCATTCTGTTCCCCTTTACATTTTACCATCAGCTTTCATGAGCTCCTTCTGTTCAACTGTTCCTCCTTTATGTTCTACTGCTGCTCCTGTATAACCTGCTGACTCCCCACATTGCTTAATTTCTGTTGCCCCCTTTATGTCCTTCTCTTCCCCTCATCTTCTCCCTTTGTATTCCATTGTACCCATTCATGTTCAGTCTCCCTACCTGCCATTATTATCCCTCTGCATTCTGTTGCTCCCCTCATGTTTGGGTTCTCCCTGATCCCCCCCACCTTCTTGCTCACTATATATAGCCTATTATTCTGAATACTGTTATATTTTGTATATACGAACAATGCTTTCACACAGCAGATATTTTTGAAGTAACTAGTGTTCACACTGCAGGATTTATGCCTGGTTTTAGTTCCTGGTAGGTTGTTTTGGTATTCCCAGCTCAAGAGTAGGTACTTTCCAAAAGACCAGGAACTTTTGGGGTGGATCTTAAAGCAACACTGTGCTGATTTTATATAAAAGTTCTCTATTATACACTGTAATAATATATATACATTTGTAGAAGTTAATTTTGTACTCATCAGAGTTTTATCTAAATTTTAAGGGAAAAATATTTTAAAAGTGCCATGTTTGTGGTCAAAAATAAAGTATTTATTTACCTTCATAGATAATTCTGTCATCTACAGTAAAGAAATATTGAGTATGCGTAATACTCGTTACACAGTTTACATTCCTAAACCAAAATCTCCAAAAAAGGTCCACCAGAAAGGTAGTTGGTGTCCGTTTTCACCAGTTCTGGTTGTTAATAGAAAAAAAAATACAAAAAAGTACTTTGCGATAAACTAAAGTTTGTATACACTGTTTATCTGTGAAGCTTAGCACAGTTCTTTCTCACCAGCCAGCTGTCCTGATGTTTGCTCAAGCAGGAAAAAATGATGGCATCATTTCACAAGTAGTCTCAATGGCTTCATTTTCAAGCTCTAGCTTTCTTTGTCATGTCATGTGTCCTTAAGCTAATTCTCTACAGTAACTGTAAATAAATGTTGCACAAGAACCTGCAAAACAATCAGCACATTCTTTGCTGTTAGCAGTGTTGTTAGTCATACTGTTTTGTATGACATGAACGTACACCCAGTGAACGTCACACCTTATTTTACATAACAGTTCCAGGCCTACTTGTTCAGTGTGAAAGGGATGGAAAAAAAAAACCAATTGCTTGTGTTGTGTTAACACTCTTTACACTCTGCACTATAGACATTCAGCAATATTTTTGGGGTTGAACAGTAGATTTCTCCTTATTACCCTGATATATACATTATTACTTTTCAGTGTTCTACTGATTGTGGACTCAAGAACGGCGATGCTCATCAATGTGAGACAGATCTTCAGATGCTAAGATGTTATCGTGGGTTTCTTTGTAGCCACCTGGACTATTACACACCTCCTGGGGAGGGTAAATTTCCTCCATTTTCCAGCTTTACAAACTTTTTCTGAGGTCCTATGAGACCTCTTTTGTTGGAGTCATGATCCACATCCACAGATGTTTTGTATGTGTGATCAGGCTGCTGGAGTCAGACAAACCCTTGAGTAAGGAACTGTCCCGCTACTGCTGATGATAGCTGCTCACTGCTCCACATGTGGATGGGTTACATTTTACTGTGGTGCACTGTGTGTTTTTGTCATTGTGAACACACTCAGTCACTTTCACTACATGCTTTCTGTTGGGCAACACTACTGAACTGCACATTAGGATGGGGTGAATGAGAGATCCTGTAATCACTATAATTAATTACAGGCTCGGCATGTTCTCCTGATACACAGATGTTTTGTGTGATGTCTCTGCATGAGTGTGTTTTTGAAAGTGTGGTAACCCACAAGTGAAATCACAGCACAAGACATGACAAATCGAGAAGATAAAAATAGATTCTAACACCCACTTTAACTGCCTGTCAGGGTTCTCATTCTTCATGTGTAAAGAAATTAGCAACTTTAAATAAAAAAAGTCCCAGATTTTCTGTGTTCAGTCTTTGCTGTTCATTTTTATTAAATGAAAGTCAACAGTAGAAGTAAAACATCACATTAGAGGATATGTAGAGAGACAGTTTCTCTTGGAAGAAGATACAGATCATAAGCAAACTCCTGGGATGTCACAGGGAGCCTGGGACCTTTACATTTCTTTATGCACTTTTAACTGAACCAGACAGGGAGTCCTCGACTAACGGCGTTTCGTGGTTACGATGCTTTTCTCCCAAAATGTATTAAGAAAGTCTTGTTCCATCATTACAACATACAGAGTTTGCAATATAAAAACAAGTTTGCGCAGGAACTAATAGGTGAGCAGAGTCAACGAACACATCATCACGCGGTGCTATATGAGGAAGACATTGTTATGCTCAATGTGAGAGACGTAGTGTGCTTTTGTAGGTGGGTTCTAACCTACGATTGACTTATGTGCTATAAACTTGCCTAGTTCTCTGTTAGCTGTGTAATTGGATTATGGACAATAAAATGCTATGCCGTTCAAGAAACTACGCCTTAGTTTCTCAGCCATCCAATCACTGCTTAGCAAGAATTGTTTAACTGCCACTGTCTGAAATAAATGCGGCAGCTAGAGTCAAAGTAAACCCGTAAAAAGTAAGATTGTGTCCCCAGGAGAGTAAAGTATCTGATTTACTATTGCCAAAGCTAAAAACATTCTGAGTTAGTGGCCAAGATGAGCTGCACTGAAAAATCAAAGGTGAGGCAAAAATTGTTGGTATGGCCGTTGTGGCAGCTTGCTTTAGGACAGGGGCGCTCAATTCTGGTCCTGACACTGAACTGATAAGTTGAAGAAGATGTTTTTGAGCAGGGAAATCACCAAACTGTGCTGGACACTGGTTTTACTATGTATACCATGTTTCTTCCAATAGCATTTATTCAAAAAAGTATTTAGACAGCACAGTGTTTAATAGAGACAGGCGTTTGCTGGAGACGGGCTATTATTCTCCTAGCAGACAAAATGGTGATGGTATTTACAGCACAAAACATCATGTCAACACTTCCAGCATTTCATTGTAGAAAAAAGACTTGTCAATATGACCAAAAAAAGTGTTTTCAGACCTTGAATAAAGCTTAGAAATAAGATCAAATTCTGTTTTAACACAATACTAATGTCTGAACTTCTGAAAAGAATTCTGGTTGATCCATTCAGACTCCTCCTACTGCAGGAAGGAAGTGATGGTTTTTATAAATTTCCTCTTTAAATCTAATGTGGTTCAGGTGATCACCTCATCACCACCTCAGTCAGTGAAGTGAGGTCTGCTGGTGTTGGAATTCCACCACACAAACTAAAGAAACACCTGCCCTTTAGTTCAAGATGATGATTTAAAAAAATCACAGAAGTGGTCTCTTTTGTTTTTCCAGAGCTATATATTGAATTATTGATTTACTAAATAAGTGATTGAGAACACTTCATACCTTTGCTGTAGTAATACATATTGATTGAACAATTGATCCATATTGATCCAGATCTATATGGCACTTGGAAACATGGGCTCTCTCTTGCTAGTGCAGGTGGATTTAATCATATCAGGGGAGGGACACAGGCACTCTAAAAAGAGAGCTCTCTAGCCATCGACGGGAGAGATGAATGGTCCAGGCCAGTGAGTGTGAAGGAAGTGTTGTTTCCTTGTTTTATTTTGTGTTGGGTCGAGCAGGGAGGAATAACTCTTTGTGCACTCTCCTAAACTGTGACAGTGTGTGTCACACTATCGATTGACTGCTGGAAGAATGAGAACTGAGAACTCTTCATACCTTCTTCCTGTTTGCTGCTTTGCCTGGTTTTAGCGACTCCAATTGAAGCTGTGAGTAGATCTGCTTCATCTGCTCCACACAACTCTCAATCAACCCAGCTAGAGAAGGACAGAGAATGTTAGTCATGTATGGAGTCAACGTTCAGTTAGGATACATTAAGACAGGGGTGTCAAACTCAGCTCCTGGAGGGCCGGTATCCAGCACAGTTTGTATCCAGCCCCTTCTCAAACACATTTGCTCAACCTGGCAATTAACAGGTGATTTGAACCAGGTGTATCTGAGGAGAGAAATCCTCAATGTGTGCAGGACACTGGCCCTCCAGGACCGGAGTTCGACACCCCTGCATTAAGAGATTAGCCCCAAAACAGGATTACACATCACCTCATACTCTCTGTAATGTATATGTACATATTAATAGCTATTCTTCTTTGTATCATGTACACGTGTTAAGTAAAAACAAAGTGAAACCTAAACTAACCAGATCAAATATATGCAGTGTTACAAAACTTGGTCCAACTTTCAGATGTGTAAATGTCCTAAAAAATGTAACATCTAACTTTCAGTAGAAGAAAAAATGTTTGGTTTATGTTCTTCGTCTGAAGAACTATGTCTCAGTGTATCTGAACGCTGGTGTAATCTGAAGTGAAGGTCTGACGATTCACCACCTCTGCATGCATAGCACTGTGCGCTGGGGCTGAAGGCCAGCAGAGCCATCAGGGCTTTAGCAGTGATCTTCTTCAGAGGATCCTGGAACTGGGTCTTCTCATATCTCTGTATAAAAGAGAATAAAGTTACACAACAGAGTCGCCCATCTGTGGTGGTTCAAAGTTTAAAGATGCAACTGTTTCTCTGCAATAGGATTTAACACATTTCTAGTCTACTTAATTACATGTGCTTCACATCACTCTTCTCCATTGACATCACAAAGCAGCTGTGCTTTTATAAAATTAAGCCTTAACCACAACCTTCATGAAGAGCTGGATGTTTATAGCTCACAGTAAATCATACTGTGTCCTAAACCACACCCACAAGTCTGCTCCACCTTCATGAAGAGCTGGATGTTTATAGCTCACAGTAGATCATACTGAGTCCCAAACCACATCCCCCAAGGCTTCTCCACCTTCATGGATCACTACTGACTTCTAGTGTCAGCACATTAGAAATAAAAGCTTCACTTGTGAACTTAAGAAGCTAAATTTGGACAACAAACTTGATCAGCTACATACAGACTGACTGGAAAGTTTTTTTTGGTGGTGTTTGTTTTAACCCTACTATTCCTTTTAAAAAAAGTACAGTCAGTGTCGACACAAACACCCTCGCCACATAGGCCATGGGTCACCGGTTGTGAAGTGCTCCTGTATTTTCTGTACACAGAAAGCATTGGCAGTGAGGCTGCCCCGAGCACTACTCGGTCACCTGATCTGTATGCAACAACACAAGCTTTGGGCAGGGACCTTACCTCAACATACAGCTAAGGCTTTTGATTTTCTTGTTTGTTGATGGTTCTAGAGCTCACTACACCACTCACATACTTGCTTATGTAGCCAGTGACAGATGCTGTGTATTACTGCTAGTCTGTGTGATCTCCACATGTAGCAGCATCCTTAAACATGCTTCAGTCAGTGCAGTAGATACAGTCCTGCAGCACTGAAACCTCTACCTCTGGCTGAACTTTGATTTTTTTTTTTTTCCATTTCAGCAGTGGTTAGAATGAGGGGAAGAGTAGCAGAGAGGTGCAATCAGAGAGTCCAGCGTGGGAGCCATATATGCTCCCTTTGTGTGCATGATCCAGTGTATTTTCCCCCATGGTGGGATGGAAACCTAGGTGAGAAGTTCGTTCCTCAAATTAAAATGGTTCAAGCTGCCTGAAATAATGATGCATCTCTTTCAGGGTAGGGTTGTAAGGGAACATAGAAGTCATGGCTCAGTTCACACCAAGGTTTAGAGGTCATAGTTTGGTGCAAGTTCACCCCCAACCCCAATAACCTGAGTAACCACTGGCGGTCAGGGGTCAAATTGTATGTGGGGCTGATAAATATCGAAAGGCAGCAGCTCTTGTGTTGTCCAGGTACCTACTCTTTTTGTATACATCTTGCCCCTTGGCCATATTATACGTAGCCATGGTCTCAACTACCACTGTTATGCAGATGATATTCAACTATATATTTTTCCACACAATATATGTTTCCTCTCTCACTCCTCAGATTTCTCGATCAGTATTGATGGTGTAATAGTAAAATCTGCATCAGTTATCAGAAATCTTGGTCATTTTTGACTCTTTACTAAACTTTGATTTGCACTTTAAGTCTCTAAAACTGCTTTTTATCACCTCCGCAATATTGCTCGTCTTCCACCATTCCTTTCTGCAGTGATGCTCATAGTTTAGTCCACGCCTTTATTACATCTCGCATTGACTATTGCAACTCTGTTTATCTGTCTCCCTTCTAAGTCCCTCCAAAAGCTGCAGTATATTCAAAACTCTGCTGCAGTTCTTACTTACTCAAAGCACACTGCTCATATCACTCCCATTCTCTCAGGGTTGCACTGGCTTCCTATTAAAGCAGCATTAAGTTTAAAGTTCTACTTCTCAACTTTAAAGCTCTCCACAGCCTTGCTCCTCTCTACCTTACTGAACTACGGACTCCTTACACTCCCTCCCACTCTCTCAGATCTTCTGGAAATAATCTTCTTCTGGTTCCGCATACCATACTTTTCACTCTAGGAGGCAGGTCTTTCAGTGCCTTGGCTTCCAAACTTTAAAACAGTATTCCACAATCTCTGCATGACTGCTGCCGTCTGTCTACGTTTAAATAAGGTCTAAAGACCTTTCTAGGTAATGAATAACATTTTCCATTTTTTTTTTGTGTGTGTGTGTTTTCTTTCTAAAGCGACCTTCCCAAAATAAAGCAGTTTTCTGTCCCCATCACAGTGAGATTACAGTGACACCTTCAAAGTGAAGCAGAGGGCAGCCATCAACAGCGCCCAGGGAGCAGTAGTGGTGCAGTAGTGCACCCTGTACGTCTCTGCCATAAATGAAAAAAGCATATATAATAAAGATTTTCTAACAAACCTAAATTATATATTAGAATAATTTCACATAATAAACACATTGAAATTGTGAATTTTACTTTTACTGAGTAACTGTGACAGACTTACCAGAATATTACATCTTTTTTTCTGTATTTCCACCTTATTTATGTGCTTTGTGGATGAAATAGCCATGGGCAGTTGGGTGTTTAACTGGAGTAGATGAACTTTACCTCCAGCAAAATTTCACAGAGCTGCTCGGCTGGTTCCCCGCTCAGGGATGCAGACAGAGGTTCTTTGGAGTGTTCTGGATTTTGCTCTCTTCTCTTCACTTCCAGTGAGAACAGCACGGACAGAAAATGGAGGCAGGCTGTGAAGACTAAAGACTTTGACCCCCACAGACCCACACACAGACGAATGGTATCTGTGCAAAAAACAAAGAATAAACAGGAAAAAAAAATGCAGGGGCTAGAAAGGAAAATATCAAATTACCCTCATTTCCCACCTTTACACCAAATGAAGTCGACCAATCAAGGTCAAGCGAATGCTGATCAGTTCAGCATCTCAAATTATTTTCTAGAATAGTATAACGATGGAACAACACATTGTTACAGTATAACACTGCAGCATTTTTAAGCTCAATATTACACTGATACAGCTGCAGCACATATGAATGTTTGTTTTTTGAATATTATGTTTTAATACTTCGGTAACAAACTGTTATTTGGGTGTACATCTACTCTAATAGATTAATTTTGAAGTTCAAAAGATGGAGCAAGACCTCATTCTTTTTTGGGGAGAAATTGTAAAAGAAGTCACACTACAGTTCACACTGCAGAGGGCTGTTCACACTTCTCAGACTGTGAGGAGGTGTTCAGCAATCTCTAATGGACTTTGTTTGTGTGGTTTCTGACACTGCATGACTCACTGTTCTCTATAAATAACAGCAGCTGCTATCTAGGCATTTCATAATGTACAGGACTCATGTCTCACGTTGTTCATTCATCCATTCTCCAAACTCTTTATGCAGTTCAGCTTGCGGGGCAGTCGGAGCCCATCTCAGCTAATTACAGGCAGGGTTCACCCTGGACAGAAGACAAACCCTTCAGAGGGCAACACAGAGACAGACAACCATTCACACACACTCACAGCTATGGGTAATATAGAGTAGCCAGTCAACCTAAACCACAAACCTTTGGACTAGGGGAGGAAACCAGAGAACCTGGAGGAAACGCACACAAACTTGGGGAGAACTCATACACTCCACATAAAAAGACCAACCCAGAAATCAAACCCAGGACCTTCTTGCTGTTAGACAACAGTTCTGCAGCACAAACGGAGTGTTATTTGATATAGCTGAGCGATCTCTGTGTTTTGCAGCACTGCTTGATTGACTTCAAAATTACTTTACATTGTGCTTTTGACTGTAATCTTGTGTTGACCTGTGGGGGCAGTAGTGAGTCAGTCAAGACTGTAATGTTGTGCTTTGGCCTGTGGGGGCAGTAATGAGTCAGTCCAGACTGTAATGTTGTGTGTTGACCTGCTGGGGCAGTAATGAGTCAGTCCAGACTGTAATGTTGTGTGTTGAACTGCGGGGGAATAATGAGTCAGTCCAGACTGCAATGTTGTGTGTTGACCTGTGGGGGCAGTAACGAGTCAGTCCAGACTGTAATGTTGTGTGTTGACCTGTGGGGGAATAATGAGTCAGTCCAGACTGCAATGTTGTGTGTTGATCTGTGGGGGCAGTAATGAGTCAGTCCAGACTGTAATGTTGTGTGTTGACCTGTGGGGGCAGTGGTGAGGCAGTCCAGACTGTCTGTTAGCTGTGGGGTTTGAGGTTCATCCTTCATTAGTTGATGAACTATGTATCAGTGTCTTTATTAGAACTAAACCTTGTGTTAAGATCCTCCTGATACAGAGACGTAGGAAACATCACCTTACTGGGTTCACCCTCTGACTGCAAAAAATCTTGGAACATTTCCGTTACTCCAAAGCATTAAATTAAACATGTAAATGCAATAAAGGCATTTTCTAATCGCTCATCAGGATTTCAGCAAAAACTGACAGTACTAAAATGCAACATGCAACATCTATTTGATGCCATCCAAAACATAAGTCTAACGTTACTACCCATCACACAGGGTTTATTCTCACTGGATTTAAAACTTTTCCCTTAAAACAAAACAAAGTTTTAAGCACAAAAACGAAACACCTGGATGTCAAACATTGCATCAAGTGAAAAAGTCGCATTTGAGGACACACAGCATAAACTCACTGGCTCCCACATACCTGCAGGCCACTGTCTGCAGCTCGCCCACCTGCTCCAAACACCTTACACATCCATCACCTTTACACAATCACACACACACATCCCCAGTCTGTCATCCTACAGCAACACTAACACACCCAGACAGAGATAATGAGCCGAGCTCACACTGCCTCTCCCTTCTTCTCTCCTTATTCACTCTTTCACTCACACACACTTCTTTCTCTTGCTCACTTTTTTTTCCCTTCCTCCTTCCTTCTTCGCTCCTATCTCATCTTTCAATTTTATTACCATCTATCTTCTGTCTCCTTTTCTCTCGTCCATTTTTCCCACTTCTCACTCCCTCTTTCTCATGGTCGCCCTCTTCCTCTCACTTCCTCACAGTTTCCGTCTAATTCTCTTCCCATGAGCTCAATCTTTCCAATCTCTCACTGTCCCTTTTATCCCACTTTTCCCTTCCTTCTGTCTCTTGCTCTCTTTGCCTTCAGGGCCCTCTCCCTCTCTTTTCATACTATTTTTCTTTCTGCCACCTCATGCTCCCTCGCCTGCCCTTTTTTCATATAAAGATCAGCCCTAACATTAAGACCACTGCCAGCTAGTTATTTCATTACAGTGGCACCTGTCAGGGGTGGGATATATTAGGCAGCAAGTGAACAGTCAGTTCTTCAAGTTGATGTGCTGGAAGCAGGAGCGGAATGATCTGAGACATTATTGTGATGGAGTATCTCCAGAACAGCAGTGGGGAGTGTTCCAGCTCTGCAGTAGTTAGTACCTACAGTGATTCAAAGAAGCAAAACAGGGTCATGGGCGCCCAAGACTCACTGATGTAAGATGCTCACTATTAGGCAGGTGGTCTTAATGTTATGGCTGATCATGAGGGTCCTGCCCACTATTAGGCAGGTGGTCTTAATGTTATGGCTGATTAGGCAGGTGGTCTTAATGTTAGGGATGATCATGAGGGACCTGCTCACTATTCTGCTTGACCTCAGCGCAGCCTTTGATACTGTTGATCACAGAATATTACTAGATAGATTAGAAAACTGCGTCAGGCTTTCACAGTCCTCAGATGATTCTCAACTTACCTAGAAGGAAGGAGTATATAAACTGTATAAACTGACAAATATAAATCAGAAAAACCAGACATGCCTTATGGAGTTCCTCAAAGATCTATCCTCGGGCCCCTTCTGTTCAATTTGTACATGCTCCCTCTCGCTCAAATTCTTCAAAAGTACAAAGTGGATTATCATAGCTATGCACCCAGATGACACCCAGATCTATCTCGCTCTCTCACCAGATGAGTTTAATCATACCGACTCAATGTGCCTGTGCCTTAAAAAAGCAAATGGTTGGATGCAACATATTTTCCATCAAACAAGCAAAGACAAGACAGAGATTATTCTTTTTTGGGAACAGAGAAAGGATGTTACAACCTATCTGGAATCTAGGGATTTACAAACCACAAC
>JBBIGC010180922.1:0-14621 GCA_037576955.1 Lepidarchus adonis
TGTGTGTGTGTGTGTGTGTGTGTGTGTGTGTGTGTGTGTGTGTGTGTGTGTGTGTGTGTGTGTGGGTGGGTGTGTGTTGGTGTCTTTTTGAAGAGGAACCTAGTGTCAATGAGAACTTCTCCTAAAAAATGTTTGAAAAACTGTGAAACATCAAATGACTATAAAAAATAATAATATGCTAATTGTGTGCTTATTTACACTTACAAAATCGACAAAACATGCCATTTTATTAGTCTTGCACAAATTTTTCCATATATGTACATGCATGTATATCAGTGGCGGCTGCTAGTTCTGCATTATAAAATTAGTTATTAAAGCTGCACTTCCATAGACATTAATGCACTCTGCCACGGAAATCTACGAGAAGTCAGTTGCGCCAGACAATCTACGATAAATAGCTGAATATAAACGAGTGCATCATGAAGTTCAACATGTTTCTAAAAATAATATAAATACTGACATATTAGAGGAAGCAGATCTTCCCTTGTAGTCTTAGAGCAGTCACCACTGATGTATAGACCTTATTGCTCATGTAGCTTTCTTTTGTTTAACACCACCCATGCCACAGCACTGAGACAGCTTTACTGTGCATTATTACTGATCTTTGTAATGCTGCTGATAGTGGTACCCTTTCTACATTCGTCTACTATTGTGTTGGATTTGACACTGTTAATCATACTGTTCTTATCTCCCGTCTCACCTCTATTGGTGTCCATGACATAACTCTTCATTGGCTTCAATCTTATTTAACCTGTAGGTCACAATTCATTGCACTAGGTTCCCACAAATCATCTCATCACCTGTTACATATGAGGTGCATCAGAGCTCTGTCCTTGGGCCCCTTCTTTTCTTTATCTACATGCTACCCTTTGGTCAGATTATTCGCAAACATAACCATTTCCATTGCTATGCTGATGACATCCAAACTTATATGAGCACTCACCCCTCTGATTCCCCTTTTAAAGGAGCTACTGAGTTGTCTTCAAGACTTAATACTTAATACAAGACTTAGAAGACTTGCTGGATGCACGATAATTAAAATAAAAGTCAATCCAACGGTTGCTGGTTTACCCCAAAAGCATTATCTCCAAGAAACTCAAATTCTTTATAAGTATTGATGGCATCCCTGTTGTTAAAAACCTTGGAGAATTAGATTTTATCTCCAATATAAAGTCTCCCTCCCAAACCTGCTTTTTCCACTTCCACAAAATTGCTTGACTCCATCCCTCCCTGTCTGTTACAGACGCTCACACTCTTGTATACATGTGTTTATCATGTCCCACTGTGATTACTGTAATTGCCTGTTCACTGGTCTTCCTCTCAGATCCCTGCAACAACGTCAGTGACTCAAAGTAAATGCTCTCACTTTCAAAGCCCTTTCAGTGATACTGTTCCAAAACTATTTAACTGTCTTCTAGCTTTAACAAGCTATTTTTTCAGCCATTAAATCACTAAAACTTATTTTCTTCCCCTCCTTCCTCTTCTTCCTAAAGTGTTTTTTGTTGTTGCTTTGTTTAGTGTGTAAAGTGACCTTTTGTTTGTGAAAAGGGCTACCCAAGTGGGTAACATTATTATTATATTATTATTATTTTATTTGTTCTTCTACAAGCGGTCAGGTCACCAAACCAATTTTCAAAGGTTTTATTTAATGTTTGTCTGGGTGGTTCAAAGATTTTGGAACACAAATGAGATGATGTATTGTCTTGTATTGTCTTTGATGGCAGCAACATGATGTTTTGTTTGCTTGAGGTCGTCCATATAATGGTTTGGAGAATGAGAGTCAATGGTACCGTCATTTACATGCAACTCACCCATGTTGTGGGTAGTGGGTACTGATGCAAACCAACATAGATGCTGGCTTTGGCACCTTTTGCTGATAACTGGATGGTCTTTATCTTTCATTTTTGGCTCCTGTTTAAAAAAATAGCTGAAATGTTGACTCATTTGAACACAGCACACACTTCTGTTTTCTGCACAGAGTTGATGTATGACTTCCTTCTTCTTTCTTTTTTTCCCCATATCCTAGAAAGACTGTGTTAACATCTTTTCAAGTACAAAATTACCAGAATCTGTTATTTATCAAGGGGTGCTTGATATGATAGAAATGCTAGAAACAGTAATGTCTATGACAAGGTGTATAATGCTAGAAACAGTATTGCACATGACAAGGGATATAATGCTAGGAACAGTATTGCAGAATGTTGCTGCATACAGAACATATGCTGTGATCTACTTAGTATATTTCAAAAATTGTGGTGAGTGGTGTTTTTATTTAATTTACTATTCATTAGTCTGATGACAGTTGGATAGAAACTGTTTCAGAACCTTGCAGTTTTGCATGTCAGGCTGCAGAATCTTCTGTCTGAGGTCAGGGGAGAAAACGACACAACAGGGGTGAGTGGGGTACTTGGTGATATATTCGTTGCTGTTGTCAGTGGTCCCTGAGGGGTGGTGATGTGACCCCAATGATTTTGTCTGCTGTCCTCACCACTCTTCTCAATGACTTTTTATCAGAGGTGCTGCTGCTCTCATGCCACAGAGAGATTTACAGCATTTTGGCAGACGCTCTTATCCAGAGCGACGTACATGGTGAACGGCTGGGGGTTAGGTGCCTTGCTCAAGGACACTTCAGCCTCCTGTGTGGTCCCGAGAATCGAACCTGGGACCTTTCGGTCACAAACCCACTTCTCTAACCAGAGATGCTACTGATTAGCTCACACTCAGTGACACCTCTGTAGTAAGTGTTAAGGACTGATGTATTGAGATGTGCTCTCTTTAACCTAAGCAAAAAGTGTAAGTGCTGATGGGCCTTTTTGACAGTTGAGGAAATGTGCAAGAGCCAGGTGAGGTTGTTAGTTACAGAGACCCCAGGAACCTGATGTGTGGGATGATCTCCACAGCAATGTCCTTGATGTAGACAGTCCATGCTTCAAAAAGGTTTACCTCCTCTCTGTAGTGCTTCTTCTCACCATCTTTGATGAGACCCACTACTGTTGTTCCATCATTGTACTTGATGTGATTTGTGCTATATGTTGTGTAGCAGTGATTAGTCATCAGGTTGTAAAGTAGGGGGCTGAGAACACACCCCTGCGGGGAGCTCGTGCTTGGTGTAATTGTGTCTGATCTATTCTGTTGTCTTCTCCCTAAACCTGTTCGTCAAAATGTCCAGATCACACACCTTCACCAGTGGTTTCCAACCTTTACCTTTAAGATATTTCTGAATTCTCAGAACATTTTCAAAATATAATGTACTCCATATGTTAAATATTGTGTTAAAAATGTTAATGAGAACAGATTAACAGTTCTCGCACATACCTGTGCTAGATGCAAATTTTATAGCCAATCATGATCCCTCAACTGCTACCAACTGTGCACTTGTCAATCTTATATTAACTCTGTCATTCTGAGTTTGTTGCAGCCATCAACATTTAATGTGTGTTTATTTAAAAAATAAAATAAAGTTGTATTAACAATTAAAACTCTTTTCTTTGTAATTTTGCCAGTTAAATAAAGGTTCAATGAGTCATTGAGTATTTTCCTCTTTGTTCAGTTTCTTTTGCAATCAGAGGAAATTCCAAATGAACCAGAATGCAATGTGTGAATGTTCTCTCCTCTTTTTGGTCAGATACATATGGGTAGAGAGCAAGACAGTAAATACAGCAGAAATCCTACCCTGCAATTGTAAAAATTATATTATATTATATTACATTACATTATATATCTTCCATGAGTAAGACATTAATATAGTAGCTCTTTAAAAGCTAGAACAGCTAGTTTAAATAATGCTAGCTATGCTTATGTATTATTGGCACCTGTTAAGTTCACCTAAGCATGTCTTTTACAGTCATAATCTACAAACGCGTGATTATTTTTGACATTTATTAGGCTGAGGTACACTTCAGTGTAGTTTGGGACTAAATTTAACTAATGAACAATGAAAGAGAGAGAGGTCCATTGTAAAGCCACCAACAGAGAAAAGTGATATGTCGATAGACCAATCAGGACAGAAAGATAACTCTGTCTACCTCTCTCTCCCTCTCTCTCTCTCTCTACCTCTCTTCCCCTCTCTCTCTACCTCTCTTGCTCTCTCTCTCTCTCTCTCTCTCTCCCCCAGTTTCCAAGCTATTTTATATAATTTCCAGCCTTTAAAGAGCTGCTATAAATATGCTTCTTACAGAGGAAGGATGTCTAAAACAGGAAACAGGTCCTCGGTTCTGGACTAGGGCAGCTTTCTGTGAAAGTAAAATTGCTAGGCAGTTTAACATGCCGCAACAGTTAACAGTTGTTCATAACTGTGGTGAGTATCTGGGCAATGTACCAGTAAAAGTACAGCAGCAGAATACTGAATATTCTTTGAGGTACTGTAATGTCTTGCTGTATTGCTTTACCCTTTGCAAAGATGTTCTGCCTCCAGACGCCTGAGCAGAACAATGGAGGTAATATAGAGCATGTACATCCTCATGCTAAACATCACCATGTTAAACCCAAAGATGTGTTTGGTAAGCGTAACGTGTTGATGGTCTTTTATTGCCTTCTGACTACCACCTGGCACACCTGGCCACTGGCACCATGACACTAAAAATAGAAAACCAAGTTGAATCAAGGTCAGATCACATTCCCACCACAAACAAACAAATCCAGAATGGAAGAGAAGCAAGACTACCTCTTCTAAAGGGCAGAAATCATTGTCTTAACACCTGCCCATACTAACTGAACCAAGGAGCCAAACAGAATAGGGTTCTACTCAGATCCTTAGTGCAGATAGGATGGAAAAAGTCTTTGGTGCAAAATAACAAACATGTAACAAATCCTATAATTCAGCAGTAGGAAATACTGATTGTATATTGTGCAGGAACACTGTGTATGTAAAGACCACTATTGCATTTAAAGCAATACTGTACTATGGTATAATGTTTTTTGTGCTTTTGCTGGGGTTTTTAGCATCAGGTAGTCTAAAGAGCAGACAGAAAGCTACAGTATGTAGTCTGGGCATAAAATACAGCAATGTTGGGTATTTTATAATAGCAGTCTTGCTTTTATACTGATTACAGCCAATGTCCAGAAACCAATGAAACAACAGCAGCATGTTTTATAGTAAGAGCTGTTATGGTAATCTTTGTTGCTTCTACGTCTGTGAGTTGTAAAAGACAGAAAAAGCAGAAAGGCTTGGCAGTGTGTTTTATATAATCTAATCTCACGTGCTGTGTCTCACACAATGCCAAGATAGTGCCCTTTGGTCAGAGCATACAGCATCAACAGTAAAAAAAAAAAGGCCCAAACAGTTCAGTTATATATATTTTACATGGTTTATGTCTACCAGGCCTCTCCTACTCGCTTACAACTCTCCAGAACCATAAAAACCAGAGCACATTCACTCAGTGACAACAGCAATCTCAAATAATTGCTTGCAGTCCATGCCCTACGTCAATATGTTAATATGTGTGAATACGCTGCCTTAGGGCCTAATCCAGCAGTGCTATCACATGTAGAGGAAATGCAATCTGATGATGAAGTGTTGTAATAATAGCAGTTTGAGTCATGTTTGCCTTCATTCACACTGTTCAAGACTGTTCCTTTCCATTTCCACAGTTCCACACCATTATAAAATGTTCTACCCTCATTCACTTTGTTCTACAATGTTTCCTCATTTGCAAAATGATCTAAATGATCTAAAATGTTCTCCACATGTCTACAGTCCTCAGTCACAACATTTAAAAGTTGCTCCATTTATTTATCTACAATGTTCTTTGCATTCACACTGTTCCAGACTGTTCCTTTCCACGCTGTTCCGCAGTTCCACACTATTATAAAATGTTCTCTTACCTTACCTGTTCCCACCTTTCTGACGCTTGACAGCCATGTCCTAAAATATTCTGCACACATTGCCTTTGTTCCAAACTGTTCTTCTCCATTCACACTGTTCTAACATGTTTGCATCTATTGACTCTGTTCTGTATTGTTCTCCCTATTCTCACTGTTTTATAATGTTCTACTCATTCTCACTGTTTTATAATGTTCTACTCATTCTCACTGTTCTATAATGTTCTCCTCATTCACATTGTTCTGTAACATTCTCCTTATTCCCACTGTTCTATAATGTTCTCCTCATTTACATTGTTCTGTAACATTCTCCTTATTCACAGTTCTATAATGTTCTCCTCATTTACATTGTTCTGTAACATTCTCCTTATTCACACTGTTCTATAATGTTCTCCTTATTCACACTGTTTTATAATGTTCTCCTCATTTACATTATTTTGTAACATTCTCCTTATTCACACTGTTCTATAATGTTCTCCTCATTTACATTATTTTGTAACATTCTCCTTATTTGCACAGTTCTATAATGTTCTCCCTATTCTCACTGTTTTATAATGTTCTCCTCATTCACATTGTTCTGTAACGTTCTCCTGATTCTCACTGTTTTATAATGTTCTCCTCATTCACACTTCTCCCTTTTCATACAGTTGGAAGGACAGGGAGCTTTCCTACAATCACATTATCCTGAAATGTTCGCTCCATTCAAAGTGGTCTATGATGCTTTCACTCACTTACATTGTTCCAGAATTTTCCACCTTTTAGAAAGTTCTCTCATTCATACATGATTCTTGAATGTTCTCACACTCATCTTGGGAATAGTTTAATGACAAAATCAGCCAAAGTACGTGTTTACTGGCCTTACTGGCAGCAGTTATCTGCACACTAAAATGCACATGACCAGTAAAAAAAATTTGTGCATTGAGACAGTTTGGTGGCTGCCAGTGATTAAGAAGTCTTTGGTCAAATAAGGAAATGTAAGTCCTATTTGTTACTGTAAGTGGCAAGATAACATGTTCATTTTGCGGAAACCAACCTGAAACGACACTGCCTCTGTTTATGACCTGTTGTTATAGGAGCCGCCCAAACACACCTCGCTCACACGTCCAGTGTTTCAGGGAAATAAGAAAGTCACACTGAGTATACACCACTAGATTTATTGCAAATACATTAATAATTATGCATTAATCTTATGTTCTTGTTGCTCATAAGACTGCAGTCACTAATTCCAGTTGTACTGTGATGACAAATATTTAGCAATTATGCATTATGGGAAAAACCACCACAAAATCCCTTTGTGTGAATAGGACTCATGTGAGTAAGTACAAGTTAATACAGAAGCTCAGGTCCCATTAAGATAACAAATGCACATGCATTAGGTCATAAAGTACATGTCCACCTTTTCCTTAACAAATACAATATCAATGCAGCAGCTGTTGACACAGTATTGCAGTATGTAAGTCATCTGGCATTGCCTCATCCATAGTCAGAGATGGAGAGTGAGGCTGCTGTAAAATAATTGAATCTTGTTAAATGTATGTTTTATTTTGAAAATTTCATACTTTATTACCAGAAATATTTATTATTTTTATTTAACTGCCAAAAAACAAAGAAAACATTTCCAGGGTTTTTCCAGCACCTTAATTGTAATTTATAAAAATATACTACTAAAAATAAAACGAACAGAGTATAGCATCAAGACAATTCAACTTCTGATATACTGATCTGGTCAGTCAAGTAGCAGAGAGGCTTGTTAATCAGTTTCAGCTGCTTGGTGTTAATGAAATGAAAAACACTGGATGTGCACTAGAGGGACAAAAATCAAACCCCCAAACAGTAATGCTTTTACAGGTAGAAGCCACTGATATTTTACCCTCCTCATATGGGACCCATTGTCAGACCATACACTGGTGCAGAGGGTGCTGGTTTTCTCCTGGTGCAGGACAATGCCCAGCCTCATATGATGAGAATATGCTGGCAGTTACTCGAGGATGAAGGAATTGATACCATTGGTTGCCCCCTATTTCTCACCTAAATCCAATGAAACACCTCTACAACATTATGTTTCAGTGCATCCAACGACGCCATGTTGCAGCTCAGACTCCAGGAGCTCAGTGATGCCTTGGTCCAGATCTGGGAGGACACCACCCGTCATCTCATTAGGATGATGCCCCGATGTTTCACAAACTACTGAATACCACTCTGAGTTGCTGCATATTTCAGCAAAATGGATTGGCCTGCAACATACATTTTTCACTTTGACTTTCAGTAGGTCTTTAAACTCATTTCCATTCAACAATGTGGCATCCTTTCATTTCTAACAAAGTCCAGATCAATACAGACATCAGGCATGACACACGCATGTGTCTTTGAAGTGTTCCTCTTTAAAATGTTCCTTTTTTCAGCAGTGTACAGTCTACTGTAAAATTTGATGCCTACATCACACTCAAAAAAGTTGGGACAGAGGCATGTTTAACACTGTGTTACATTACCTTTTCCTTTAATGACATTGAGCCCGTGTTCCATAACTCCTATGTTTATTAGCCTTGTATATCCTATATTAAACTAGAAGCGAGATGTAGGCTTCAAGAAAAATGTAAAAAATATTTAAACATTTAACTTAAGATTTAAGTCATTTCTGCTAATGGGTGTATTTACTTATTCCACAGGAAGAAAAATACATCTGTTGATGTTTTTGTTGAATGAAATGTTTGCTTTTTCAAAAATATATTAAAAACTTTAACAATTTCCATGGAGTATGCTTTTGTATACATATCTGTGTATACATTTCTGTTGAATTGTGACTCAGTGGTCCTTCAATGGCCTGGATCTGATGTAATCATAGAAAAAAAACAAAAAACTGTCAATAAAAAATCTTTGATAAACTGCACATTTACAAGGAAGAGAAAAAAAACAACTGAAACGTGTCAGAGGTGACAGTTACATCAAAAGTCTACTTTTAGTTACGTCCATTTCCTTGTGTATTCTTAAATGCGGTACTATAACTGTATGCCGCATTGTCATGTGAGTGTTGCAGGAAGTCTTCTTCATGCTTCTGGTGCTTATGGTACAGATTATATCATAAAACCAGAAGAATTTCCTGTAAGGAAAATACCTTGGTACTAGGTCACAGAAAAGGAATTTCATAAAGTATATTGTATAACTGAGTGTATAATGGAATGCCACTGCAACATTATGTTTCAGTGCATCCAACGCCGCCATGTTGCAGCTCAGACTCTCCAGGAGCTCAGTCATGCCTTGGTCTAGATCCTGGAGGACATCACCAGCCATCTCATTAGGACAATGCCAATGTTGTACAAACTACTGAATACCACTCTGAGTTACTGCAAATTCAGCAACTGAGTTCAGCAAAATGGATTGACCTGCCACATAATTTTTTCACTTTGACTTTCAGTAGGTCTTTAAATTCAGCTCTCAGTAGGCCGATCATTGTTAATTTCCATCATACAATGTGGCATCCTTTCGTTCCTAACAAAGGCCAGATCAGTACAGACGTCAAGCATGATTTTAATTTCATTGAGATCTGATGTGTTTTCAAAGTGCTCCATTTTTTAGAGCAGTGTACAGTCTACTGTAAAATTTGATGCCTGCAGCACCCTCCAAAAAGTTGGGACAGAGGCATGTTTAACACTGTGTTACATTACCTTTTTCTTAATTACATTTCTTTTTGCCCACTCTTCCTCAAAACAAGATTTCAGTTAAGAACCATTAACACCACCTATGTTAATGGTTGTCTAATTCTCCTCTTCCCGAAGCTCCATAATGCTGGCAACACCCCTTCCCCACTACTCCACCCTTCCCTCAATACACACTTGGAGTTTTCCATCATCTTTCTGATTTGGCTGCAGTATAGAGAGTGAGCTGCTTGCTTGCTGTAATGCTTTGTTTGCACTGAATCTAAATGCAATAAATAATTTTTTAGGAGTTCCACACTACAATTTGAGAATTCCCCTGTACGACTGTAGAGCCAAGGAGCTGCTGCTTTAGAGCAGAATGTTCACATGCAACAGTTTCCTTCAGCAGACAGAGACTGTCCAACTTTAACCATGAACAATTTTAAAGAATTAACACTAAAATTATATTATTTCAGTATTATATCACACATTTATTGGAAACCCTCCTTAAAGGCTGAATGTGAGTCCAGCAATTGTGCCGAATTACAAGATTTGTGGTACAGTGTTGTAGGAGAAACAGCAAGCAAACATTCATTTTCTCATTGCAAGGATCACACTCTCAAGTAGCTTGTCTGCTACCTGGTGAAGTTTTTCTCAAATTTCACAGTGAGTTACTGAATCTTAAAGCCAGTGACTCTGTGCAAACTTAAATATGAGCTCGAAATTTTGGGAGATTACAGTACAAATCAACCAAGATTACAAATGAACTGAGTGACTATAAACTAATTTGTTTCTTAGCTCATGTTTCTGAGTTTCTTATCTAACTCCTATGTTTATTCACCTTGCATATCTACATTAAACTAGTGAAGCGAAATTTAGGCTTCAGGAAAAATGTAAAAAATATTTAAGAAGTCATTTCTGCTAATGGGTGTATTTACTTTTTCCACAGGAAGAAAAACACATCTGTTGATGTTTTTGTTAAATTAAATGTTTGCTTTTTCAAAATTATATATTGAAAACAATTTCCATGGTGTAAGCTTATTTTCCACATAATTGTGTATACATTTCTGTAGAATTGTGAATCCGTGGCCCTTTAATGGCCTGGTTCTGATGTAATCATAGAAAAGGAAAACAACTGTCAATCAAAAATCTTTGATAAACTGCACATTTTCAAGGAAGAAAAAAAACAACTGAAGTGTGTCAGTGGTGTCAGTTACATACCATCACAGGTCTACTTTTAGTTACGTCCATTTCCTTGTGTATTCTTAAATGTGGTACTATAACTGTATGCCGCATTGTCATGTCAGTGTAGCAGGAAGTTCTTTTTCGTGTTTCTGGTGCTTAGGGTGCAGATAATATCATAATATGTTGAAGAAAGGTAGGAAAATTTCTTGTAAGGAAAATACCTTGTTGCTACTAGGTCACATATAAGGAATTCCATGTAAAATGAGCAAACAGTAAAACAACGGGGCAGCTGACATCATACTCCAGCTCACATCAGTAATTTTTCATGATTATACTATTGTAGTTTATGTAGAACGTGCACTAACCAAAAATTACACTGACCAAAACCAAAACCATCTCAGAAAACCTTTATGAAATGAACTATGATCCTTTGTGGACAGAATATAAAGTGAGGGCTAAGTAAGTTTTGCTATCTTTTTATAACCTTTATGTTATTTAATATCATTTACATTGTAAATTGTACATTGTAAAAATAACTTACATTCTACATATTGATGATGCAAAAACAAACAAACAAATAAAGGCACCATTTTTGGGAAGGTTCCATGCAACAAGTAGCAATAATTTTAAAGGTGAAGGAGCTTCACAAAGTTTCCCTGAGACAACACTATTACTCACCGATTGAATGGAAAAAGATGTTGAACTTGCCAGGACTTTTGGTTTCATGATATGTAAGAGGAACAATGATGGACTAATAGCTAATGATCCATGGGGTGGGATTTCCTCTAAGGAAGGTTAAAGAAGAGCCAGTAATGACCCAAAGAGAATTGACTTAAAAAAACAGCAGGAACAACAGCTACAAAAATAAACAATGAACTGTATCACAGTCTTCCCGGTTCCTGCAAAACTCTGCACAAACATTTAGACAAAGAGCTCTATGTACTCTAGTCAAACTAATTAAACAAAGAACTGAAAAATTTAACTTGTGGGGTTATTTTGCGTATGAGTCCAATAACACCACACTCACAGTAAAGTATAAGGGAGGCAGTATCATGATAAAGAGGCTACTTCTCTACAGACTATACTGGGGTATTACACATCATTTAAGTAAATGTGAATAGAGTGATATATCTGGAGATATTGGAGAAAATGCTCTAATGCATACAGCCTAATAAAAAAAACAATGTTCATTGCAATTTCCTTATTTGAAACCAATTCAAAATCTACTCTCATAAAAGAAGGTATTGATTAAAGCTTGCTAAGAGAAACTGGGCAAAATCCAAACACTATGCTTCATAAAGCCAGTGCCCTCTTTCAGAAGCTGTACAAGCCAGCAACAAAGTACTAACGTTATAACACTTTTTCAATATCGCTTACACACAACAATTTAACAAAACAATCCAAAATATGAAACCCCAAATCTATCCATAGATCACTGGCTGCACCACTTACTCATTTGAGAAATATTGTTTTTGAATATAATTAACTGAAGTCATTAGATTTGAACCCAACTGGCATACAACTCCACAGCTGGAAACACTACGAGTACAATTTATTCATGAATAGATCCACAAAGAGCTGACGGTAGAGGAACTGGGCACAGGACAGGAGGTGGGAGAGAAGGAGGAAAGAAGAGAAGAGCAGTCTTGCCACACTGTAGTTCAGCGTTGGCGTTCTACATGACTTTTCCTTTTCAAGCCCCGCAGAGGAACTTTCTTCAGTGCGATGGTGAAAGGCCTATGAGCTCGACATGCATGTTCTCCTCCTCCATGGAGGCCATAGAGGAGGCGTGTTTTGATATTATGGTTAAGGCTGGCAGCAGGTGGTTAAGGCATGCAAGGGTTTTTTCCACCACTGACTGGCAAAGGCTAACCCTGCCTGTAATGTTGATGAGAATCTCTGATCCCGGTCAGACCAGACACTCTTATTAAGGGGTTTTCCCCCACTGCCTGGCAAGGGCTAACAGTGAGTGGATGAGACGATGTGGATGAGAATCTCTGGCCTGACCCAGACCAGAGACGTGATTGTTTCATATGGGTGACAACAGGTTTAAATGTATTTTATGTTCTTTATAAGCAAAATTTACAGTTGCAGCATTAAGGTTTTCACTCCATGTCAGTTTATTATTATTGACAAAATATACATTTTAAAACATTTTTATTTCTAGTTTTATTTCTATAGGGTTTTGGTCACAATGCAGCTTAACAGAATCCACGACGGAGCCTCTAATAAGCAAACTGGCAAAGGAAAACTGGAGGAAGAAACCATGAGAGGAAGCAAGCCTTAGAAGAAACCCATCCTCCTCTGGTCGACACTGGGTAACAACTGTTACCGAAAGAAAGAGGAAACAGTCTCAGTTTCTACAGGTGGCAGCTAGAAGCCTATAGCTTGTAGTAACACATCCAGCATAAAGTACAGGGAGATGGTCCATGGAAGCTAAAGTTAATCTGAAGGAGGTGAGCAGGAGGTCCAGTCATTGGTGATTGGTTCATGGAGACAAGAAGGGCAACAACTTCTAGGAAGAGCGAGTTCAAGTATAAGTGTTGTTTTTTTGGCACATGCAATTCTACAAGTACAACATATAGTGACATTTTTTCTGGCAACACCCTCTGATTGTGCTGCAGAGATTAACATATCACTTTTAAAAACCGCAAAGCACACAGGATAAACACAATAAGAAATATTTAAAAGAAGATGGTGTGCAATGACGTGCAAATAACAGATAGCTTCAACAATTGTAAAAGAGCTTCTGTTAGTGCACAGTATGTGATGTGCTGTGGTTGAAAAATTTCTACTGCTTGTGGGTAGAAACTTCTCCTGAAGTTCTCCTTTTTCAGTTTTTACTTTTAGGCTACAGAAGCATCTCCCTGACCTCAGCAGACTGAACAGTTTGTTCAGGCTGGAAACTCTCATGATCCTAATTGCTCAGGATTTCTACCTTTCAGCATTTATACTCTGCACGGCGGGTATAGTGGATCTGATAGTATGTTCTGCTGAACGCACCACCCTGTGGAGGACTTTCTGCTGCTGAACAGTGCACTTCCCATACCATGTTGTAATGTTGTCAGTCAGGATACTCTCCATGAATTCTCTGTAAAACCTTTTCAGGATGATAGTGGAAACCTTAAACTTTTTCAGTCACCTCAGGTGGTAGAAGCGTTGTCTGGCTTTGGCAATGAGAAAGTCAGTGTGAGTGCACCACATACAGTCCTCAGTGATGTGGACACCAAGGTACTTGAAGCCACCAACTCTTTCCACAGGGATTCTGTTGATCTGGTAAATGGTGCTCCCACTGTCTGAAGACAATCATCATCTCTTTGGTTTTGCTGATGTTCATGAAGAGGTGATAGTCCTCACACCACTTCACCAGGTTGTCTACCTCCCTCTGGTAGGACCTCTCATTGTTTCAAGTGACGAGGCCTACCACTACTGTGTTGTCGGAAAACTTCACAATGGAGTTAGTGGTGGGTCTCACCACACAGTCCGATGTGTAGAGGGAGTACAACAGTGGACTTAACACATACCCCTGGAATTTAAATGGAATGCTGAATTTTAGTCTATGAACAGCAATCTTGCATTGAAATGGCTCAGTGTGGTGTGCAGAACGTGTGCAAACAGCAGTGGGTCAAAGTTGGATGGAAGGATGAAGCAGTACATATGTTGTGTCTTTACATAGTGCCCTTCATGTAAAGAGGTTGTTCCAAAGGAAAATCATATGTAATATCAATCCTGTGTATATAGTATATCACACAGGTTTCTAAGGTGTTCTTCTGAATCAAACTCCCCAGTGTGAAATGGCTTTTGTGTAGCGTATGTTTATTGGATGGCTATTGTGCAACATTTAAAAGTCAAAGTTTTGTAACACAACGTGGTTCAGAGCAAAGTTTGGTTTGTGAAGATGAACATGCTTTAAAGGGAACCCCGACTACTATAACAAGTTTGAGCTAAAATATGTACTGTGCTTTCAATAATATATAGGCGGTA
>JBBIGC010180944.1:0-14619 GCA_037576955.1 Lepidarchus adonis
GTAATAATGTAATATTGTAATGTTTTAATGCTGTAATGCTCTGTGTTATGAGAGAGTTATTGTATGGATAGGTGACAACGGGAGGAGTTAAAGAGTCTAAAGTAAGCAGAATAATGTATACATGTATTTTTCAGCAAAACTATTATCTGTAATTGGTTTTGATCATTTTCCACTCCTGTGCAGGAACTATGACCGTTACTTTGTAAAGGCCCAGCAGCTCAGGCGTCTGATTACAGAGGATTTCCAGCGCGTGTTCCAGTCAGGTGTTGATGTGCTTCTCACACCCACAACGCTGAGCGATGCAGCATGCTATTCAGACTTCATCCAGGAAGACAATCGCACACGCAGCGCCCAGGAAGACATCTTCACCCAGCCAGTCAACATGGCAGGTACGCCACACACGTCAGAAAGAGGTGATGGGTCATGAGCTGCATCAGCAAAACAGAAATGGCACAACGGCACCATCTCTATAAATAACAGGGTGTCATATGCTGTCAGAAATGGAACAAACAGGTCTATTTGAGATGACTTGTAAATATGGCGTATACATTTAAATATGGCCCTTATTTAAAATTTTTTTTAAATAGTTGGTTAAACGTAAAAAAGGAGACCCTTTGAGTATCTAAGAGTTTATACCGATCAACCATAACATTAATACCACCACCGGTGAATCGGTGTCAGGGTCTTGGGCACCTAAAGCTCATTGATGCATTTGGGGAGGGAACGCTACCTTGTATAGTTGGCTATGATGGAAATCAAAGTTATTTTGATCAGCATTAGGGGGACCTTTTGGCAGGTGGTGTTAATGTTATGGCTGATCGTGTATATTTAGTCATGCATGGAACTTGCCATTGTACACAAGAAGTGAAACGTCAGTGGTTTGTTGGTCCAGTGAAGATGGCGTGTGAGGCATTCACATTCAAATGGCAGTATTACTAATTCATGACTCAGAGTATTATGAATAGTAATGAACCATGACTGTGATCATCATCATCATCATTCTTTGTTAAATTTGTGAATGCATTGGGGGAAAACCTTTTTAAAGAGGGACAACAACAGGATGGTTTCAGTTGTGTTATAAGTGTTTAGTGTAAAATCGCAATAAAAAATGAATGATTAAAAATAAGTATTAATTTATACAGCAAAAAATGGCATAGATGTACTTCTGCTGTTGTATGGTTCAGTCAGTAATATATCTGGAACTTCTATAGAGCTTAGAGTGGTCTTTTCATTTGGTGCCATCTACCATAACTCTCAAAGTAGTTGTTTGCACTGTCACTTTGTAATTGTATTGGAAGTCTAATATGTAAAGGCTTTCATTCCAGCTCCTGAAGGCCTAACCAATGGAAGAGCTTGCCACAGAGAAAAAATGGACAAATTTCCATTCATTTCAAAGATTTTAACCCCTCCGTTTTCATGCAAAACTGAACAAAATAAGAACAGTATTACAACTATTGCAGAGTTTTAATTAGAATGAGCATGGTGATTCTTCAAAAAAAGGAAGGAAAATGACAGACATTTGCTTGAAATTTATAGGCTTTCTTCTGTTATTTCTTGTGGAAGAAACTGGTATGCCCAGAAACACTTTTACAGCTTTTACACCTTTATTCAAATAAAGGTGTAAAGCATTTGAGCGTTTGAGTGAGTATACAGCAACATGATCGCACTGAGCCTTAGTTTTCCAGTCTCTTATTGCAAGGCCCATTGGGATTCTTGGTTTATCTGCTTGTGTTTTGTTTAATTTAGGATTGAAAAATGTTATTAACAACACTACATTTAACAAAGGCCATTAAAAACGAATAAAGAACCATTCAAATTCTTTCATTAAAGTAAAATGTTATTAAAATCTCACAAAAGATATGAAAAAGTGTCACCAGTAACACTAATCATAACCTGTGACCAGAAGGAATGTGCATTAACGATTAGTATCTATTACCCTGCCCTGACCTTTCTGACCACTCTTATTATCTCACTGTTCACTTCCCCATTACGGCCATTGGCTTTAACACTGAGTACACACAAGCCCCAGTGAAAACCATTGTGCTAAAACTGCCAGTTAACCTTAACTCTTCAGGACGAGAGTTAAGACCCACGTCAATGGATCATCCACTTTAAAGAAAAACTGTTTTCCCTATTGGCACGAGCCAATAGTCAAGCTTGCCTTTAGGCCTTGGGTTAGATAAAGTCCAATCTGATGAAGCCTTCTTTGACACTTCTGCTCTGCTGCTCTACCGAAACCCAGAGGATGTTTGAATATTATGACTGAAGCATAGACCCACATCTGTTATCTTATTCAGAGCAATTTAATCAAGTTCCTGTTCCCTATTCTGTAATTTAGTATTAGCCCTTCTCTAAACTCACCTAACCTTCCTGAATGAGTATCAAAACTATTCAATACTAATACATTGACTTCCATATTAACTTCCGTACTGACATTTTTGATGGCAAACCTTTAATGACAAACATGATAAGGTCCTGAAAGTGGGAACAGATTGTAGACTAATCCAAAAATCATTCTTCATGTAGGTTTAATAAATGGCAGTTTGCAGATTGTTAGTTAAATAGATTTTCATTGTTAAAATTCAGAATTTTTGCAATAAATGGCCTGTTTTTGAGTTGACTTTGCTGGGGCAGCCAGTCCTGAACAAATTGTTTGCATTCTACACCACTTGTAGATCATTTCTTTACAGTTCAAATAATTTATTTTTCCAGCCTCATAGAGATCCACAGCCTTTTTTTTTTTTAAAGCTCTAGGTAGTTCTTTAAATCTTGGCATGATGACACCTCACACTTCAGAAGCACAGGGAACAGCAGATCCTAGATTTCAGGTTCAATTCAATGACACCTAATCTGGAACATTTGGTTCTTGCTTTATGGATTTGCACATCTTTTTTATGACTGTTTTTATATATTTAAATTATGAAAATGATACAGAATGCTATTTTTGTGTGTCTAGTTGGAGTAAAATTACTATTATTGGTAGACATTGTATTAAATAAGGGAATTTGTTTGCCAGATTAAATATGTTGAAAAGTCAGTTTCCTGACTTAATTTTTCACATGACTGTATACAACACAAAAAATTATGAATCAAAAATCATTACTCATGTGGCACTTAAAGCTGCTGGACAGTACTAATACTGTGGTGACTGGCTGCTGTTAAATCCTCACAGCAATGTTCCACCATCCACTTCTCAGAAAGGGTGTTACAGCAACCACTCATATTCACTACCCTTTATTTTGGGAAAAATACTGTCTACAGATTTTTGGACATAAAGTTTGAGTATGATCATAAACTTTCTGCCTTACTCTACCTCTCCACACCAGGTCTTCCTGCTGTTACCGTACCAACAGCTCTCTCAAGCAGAGGCCTTCCCATTGGCCTGCAGCTGATTGGGCATTCCTTCCAGGACATGAAGTTGCTGACAGTGGCCAATTGGATGGAGCAACAGCTTGACTTCCCCATGATCCACTTCCTTAATGATGCAGATGAGAGGAAGGCAGACATGGAGAACCAGGAGAGAGAATGCAAACATGGGTCATGAGTCATAACAATGAGGGCTGCATTGGTACAGCACACAAACGCAGTTCCCATTTACAATACGAGATGCTTTTCTTCTGAACACAATGACTGTGTCTGAGCTCATTTCCATCTGGTTTTGGACATGTTCTGCAGTTTCTGAAATCAGTAAATGGAGCAGTTTCACTCAGGACAGCTGTGTATCTCTGAAGATTAAATGACCTTTGCATAAGCCAGAGAACCTGCTGATATTTGTTGCCTCCAGTTTTTCAACCATGGGGAGATCTTAGTTCACTGATTTGTTTATTAGCGATGCCGTCAACATGTAGGCCACAGTACATCTTAGTCTGTACTAGATTCTGGCTGACCAATAATACCAGTTTATTATGTATGTCAATACACCAATCAGCACCTGCATAGGTCACAGTCCTGCTGCCGAATCAGCTCTGATGTTCTAACATCTGTCCATCAGAGCCAGCATTAACAGAAACATGGATCAGACCAGACAGCCTAGCCTTCACTTCTCACATGCATCAGTGAGTCTTGGGTCATTAGTTGTCCTTCCTTGGATGACTTGAGGTAGGGACTAACTAACCTAGAACATTTGTCTAGATATCACATTACAACCATTGCCCATTTTTTCTGCTTCAAGAACTGACTGTTCAACTTATTGCCAAATATTTTGCTCAATACAAGTGCCATTGTAATATAATAACTACCTAGTCAGTGTTAATCACTTCACCGGTCAGCTTTGTTAATGTTATGGCTGATTGCTGAGGGCATTGCTGGGACTCCACTCACAGATTAAGTAACACTTCTGATCTGATTACAGGGGGTGGGAGATATTTGGTAGCAAGTAAACAGTAAATTCTTAAAGTGGATGTGTTTGAAAGTGTAAAGATCTGAGAAGCCCACAACAGGTTATACACCTGGGTCATATTATATCCAACACAGAAGCCCTGGCATTTCCTGTTACCCAGAGGTTCCTACCTACCAAAAGTATGCTAAGGTAACTGGTATGTGTGTGCTGATTGCGAGTGCAGACATTCACACTAATTGCCGGCTGTTAATAAAGCCTCCGCAACTTCATTTCCAGCATGAGTTAATCAGGCATGCGTTAATAATGAGACGCCAGTCTCCAATAGTAGCAGTAGAGGTTTCTACCTACCAAAAGTATGCTAAGGAAGGAGAACTGGTGAATTGGCGACACCACTTGAGGAACAATGAGTTGTTGACTTCCAAATTTGTCAGATCTCAATGTGACAGAAATATGGGTTAGTCTAATCTATAGAGGCCCCAACTCTCAACTTGGAAGATATAAAGGATCTGCTGCTTGGTGCCAGATACAACTGCACACCTTCAGAGTTCTTTTGGAGTCCATGCCTTGACTGGTCAGCTCTGTGACTTGAAGGGGTTTTAATGTTCTGGATTCTTGGTGTATATTGCTACATCAGGAGAGAATAATGTGTAAACCCATTAAAGTGCCCATATCCTATATTTCTGTGGTGTTATTACCCTCAGGTTCCACTTTGTGGTTTGTCACATATTTGTACCCAACCATTTCCAACCTCTCTTTACTTCTTAGATTTCAACAAGCTAGTTTTGGTACTGATACAGTCAAACCCTGTTTGCTTGTCCCCATTGGGCCGGGCCAGAAATGTGGAAAGAGGCAGGGGTGGTGAGCTGTCCAAACGGGGATCTCTGGGGTTGTGGATACGGCACTGGCCATTTTTTGTTGTTGCTGTATTTTTCTGTCATATACGGTAGTAGAATGTAGTTGAAAGCCTACTAAATGCTTTATGGTAATACTGGACTCCCATGAGAGATCCTGCGTTATGAGGTGTGGAGTGTTTCAGGAGGAGCAATGAATTATGAACTGTGTAGTTTTTGTAGCAGAAAATGGGTGGGTAATGCAGGCAGAGAAGGGGTGGAGAGAGTGTTGCTTGCTGAGAGTTGGATTCAGTTTTGGAAAGAGTGCTTGTTAGCGACACAGGAAAGGTAACTGGTATGTGTGTGCTGATTGCGGGTGCGGACATTCACACTAATTGCCGGCTGTTAATAAAGCCTCTGCAGCTTCATTTCCGGCATGAGTTAATCAGGCATGAGTTAATAATGAGACGCCAGTCTCCAATAGTAGCAACACACCCCCCTGCTTCCCCCAGCCCCAACTTTCACTGGCATGCACTGCTAAACTTTCACTTTCTACCTCGTGTTTTAACAGAATTTATTCCCTAAAAGTAATGAAACAGCTTGAAACAAGCCTCTGATTTCTGAAGACAGTTATATGAGTGTAACGTGTGTAATTACTAATTTCTGTCGCGATATCTGAGGATTATTGACGGATATTAAGCGGCTTTGTTTAAACTTATCGCTAACCACTCCCACAATAACAGCCAATCACAGACAAGTATCACCACCGAACAGACAGAGGGATGATTTTAGTCGTGATGTTTTATCTTCTGTCAAAATAAATGCGAAGAAGCTGCAGGAAGTTTTGTGGCCGTTAATACCCATCACCATTCCATCTGTGAGGAGAATAATAGCCCGTCTCCAACGCATGTCTTCTTTAAATGCCGGGCCGTCCAAATAATTTTTTTAATAAACACCGGGGCTACTATTGGAAGATATGCGGTATGTAAAAGCTGATTGGCTGCCCTGTATTGTGCCTCATCTAAAGAGCTATAAATGCTACTTCACCATGATCAGGGCTTAGCTGCAATTGGTAGAACAGGAAGATGTATGCAAATGCGTGTTTTTTGTGAACTCATGAAACTAGTGCATTCACATTTACATATTTCAGCCTTTTGTTATCTCAGTATTACAATATTATAGTATATTGTGCAACCCTTCTTCCAAAGTTTTGGGAACATCTTCTGAGTAGTGGGAATAATGTGAAACACTAAGAGGATCCTATTACCCCACTTGTTCAAATACTCTTCATTCAGCAGTTTACTCAGAGCAAAATCCTGTAATTCAGAAAGCAGGAAGTTATCACCATAAGAACAACATGTTGGTCTAACAAAAACATTGCAAAACAAATCATAAGCAGTGGAATTATTTTATGATACCAAGCTCCTAGTGCATGCGTGTGGCTGGGTATGAAGGACTTGGCTGTGTATTTACTCTGTGGTTATCAAAAATCAGTTAAGGCAAATCACTTTCCATTGCAACAGTGTGCTGAAGGTCAGGGTTGACCTCTGCGATGCACTTTAAACATACAGCACAGAAAAGAGAACAAGTGCTTCTTATGTTATGTGGTTGACATCCACGCAACAAACATTTGCAACTTTATTTCTGTAACTGAGTTGGGATCAGAGGTCAGTATAAGGTTACTATGTCTGACAGAGGCCAACATTTAGAAAATACAAACCATGTTTCCAGAAAAGTTATGGCATGTTGTGAAATGCATAAAAAATTCAGAAAATTCTTCTGAACCTTTAATTTTACAGAAAAAAATCACAAATTTGTTTGTTTCTGTATTTAGCCTACATCACCCTCAAAAAGATCATGAATAGGGCAAAATAAAAGTGGAAAGGATATAGAATTATTGAATTTATTGAAATATCCAGTAATGATGTGTGTTGGCAGCAGTTTGGAAGCATGTGCCAACCTTCCCAGTGTTGGTGGTATCATGTGATTTGTGATTCAGGATTGGGGGTAGGGGTTAGATAATGGGTGGAGTTGGACAAGACTAAATTGAGAAGAAAATCTAAGGAAAAACCCATAAAAGGAAAACCGCCTTTATTAATGACGACAGACTCTAAACATTTAAATGGTAATGAAAATATGTAGATCAGATTCATTGGCACTTTTGAGCCAAACGGTTTTAACTCCGCTAACAATTCCAGGGGGAACTCTGAAGCGATATAAGCCGAACGATGGCTGCTATAGCAACTGCATAATAAAAGATGGAGGATGATTAGATGGTAGCACTTAAATACGACAAAACTGTGCTGTTTCTCTGTCACATATCAGCTTAATAAAGACAGATATGAATGTTTTATTAATATCATCTAAAAATGAAAGGAATAATGTCCCTGAATCTAATCATCGGTCATTCCAATCAGACACCAAAGTATTGCACTGCTGCTTTCATGGAGATATGCCGACACTGAGGAGTGTAACCAACCCCCCTCTATCCCTCCCCAAACCAAAAATCCCCCCGCTATTTAACGAAGTGAAATCTGCTCCCTGCCCGACACCCGCCAGCTTAACCTTGAACATGTCTACACCCTAACAAGGCCTCTGGGGTTGGTGTACCACTGGTTGCTGTAACATTGCAGAATAACCTAAATTATCATCTATTCATGGTCTGTGGATCTGAATTGCATCATACTGACCCAAATTCTACAAACTAGGTCTTGGTCAGGATGTTTTCTAGGGATTTTACAAGCTGGAGCGGCTAAAATACACCATTTCGTGTCTGAAGCCATTTCATGGATAGACTTACTTGCCCCAGACATAACATAGAGTCTAATGTTTGGTGAAGCTGATTGGATGTTTACATCACTTAGATGCCAGTGCAGTCATTAGAAAGTAGTAAAAGAGTTCAAGAGGTCAATCAAAATGCAAGTACAGGTGAAACGTTTGGGCGCTGGTCAATTGTGGTTTATTTTCTAAGTGAAAAGTGCAGAGAAGGAACTTCTGCAATAATGATCTATATTACAAATATGATTCAAACCACTTTTTCCTTATTTTTGAATTAGTATATCACATGGCCCTCCCTCTCCCCCATCACTCAGCATATTACCAACCACTGAACATGACTTTCTGTCGTTCTGAACACACCTCATCACACATTTATCCCATCCACACGTAGAGCAGGGGCAGTGTAATGGGATGGGACTTCAACCCGCAACCTGCCGTTCACAAGGTTGAAGTCATAACTCTCGGCCACACCTAAGGTATTGGCACTTAGGTGGGAACTGGACACAATTAGGGCTAAAATATGAAAATATGATAAGATTGCTTTTGTTCTTTGAAACAAATGTGTTTTGTGTTATTTCTTTCAGCCAATAATTTGAGTCGGATAAAACCCATGTTCTTACTTGCTACCTACAAACAAAACATTATGTAAATATACACTGATCAGCCATAACATTAAATGACAGGTGGTTGGTTGGGTGCATGTGTTGCTTACTTGGGGAAGAGATGTTACTAGGATGGTTGAACCATTCATGTGGATGTTACTTTGTCATGTACCATCTACCTAATTATTGCTGCAGACCAAGTGCACCCCTTCATGCTAATGGTGTTCCCTAATGGTGCTGACCGCTGTCATCAGGATAATGCACCCTACCTCACTGCAAAGAGTTGACTTGGCCTCCAAACTTACCAGATCACTTCCCATCAGCTGTGGAATATAATAATTTTCATTTGTATAGCGCCTTTCTCAAACCCAAGGCCAGAGACAACAGTTAACAAGTGATAACCAAAGACAATCCAACAGCAATAACAATGAAACACAATCAGTAATAAGAGAGACTGTTTACATAGTCTAAGTAAAAGTCAGGTGTCATAGGTGGAGGTGTAAGATTTTTGGTTGGGTTTTGATATGGAGGAGGTGTTGCGAGGGTTTAGTGAGAGGGCATTCCAGAGTTTGGGGACAAGGACACTGAATGATCTGCAGCCCATTGACTTAAGGTGAAATTTGTGATTTTGGAGAAGACCAGAGTCAGAGGAGCGTAGAGAACATGCAGGAGTGAGGAGCAGAGCCATGGAGCCATCCATCTATGACTCACTCCTGATGCATGTTTATGCGTTACCATAGTGACCAGAGAGCATTACAGGGCGGAGAGGAGGATTTTATTCTGAATGTTAGCGCATTTCAGGAGAATGCTGCTAATAAAGTTACATAATTACACAGTGGATTCACGTTTATTATTATATTTACAGAATACCACCGTTTTTGTGTTGGTTGTATCATTTTATTTTGTTGTTTTTATCCGCGACACCTTAAAGGCTGGTCCGTGAAAATATTGTCTGACATTAAACCGGTATGTGGCGCAAAAAAGGTTGGGAACCGCTGCTCTATAGGATAATGTAGTCAGTGAAATTGATGAAAGATATGCTTCTTTAATGTGAGTGAGAACTTGGTGAAAAGCATGGATGAGGGTTTCAGCAGCCTTCATAGAGAGAGAAGACAATACGAGATATTTAACTGAGATAAAAAATGCATTTTTGACTAGAGAGCTAATATGAGAGTTGAAGGTTAGAGAAGAATGAAAGAGGACGCCAAGATTCTGGACAGAAGGAGATGGCACGATGCTAGTCCAATCCATGGTCTCCCATCTGCCAACTTAAAGGAGATAAAAGATCACCTTGAGAGGTCTTGTGGAGTTCATGTCCTACCAGATGGATGTTCTGGGGGCACACAACACAGACTTATACAATATTAGTCAGGTGGTTTTAATATTATGGCTGATCAGTGTACAAGCAGCTCTGCGGTTCAGGCAGTGGTCAGTATTGTGACAGCAGGTCAGTGCTAGGAGAACTGCTAAACTGGAAGTTGAAGCAAGACAGTGTCTAGACAGATGTCATTGTCTACGCTGTCATCCCATCCTCTTTTCTTCCGTGTACATACACACACACACACACACACACACACACACACACACACACACACATACTCCAATGACCCAAAATGTGATTCACCTCACTCATTTCCTGTAGAGATGGTATGAATGACCACGATTATGCAATATTGATCAAAAATTGTAAAAATGCACTGTTGTAAAACAAATGGTTCTAAATTCTGAGCTCTATAAAACACAAATCAACCAATGAGAATAGTCCAAATTGACCTTGACTGAAATCTTTTACATTCAAAATTAAGAGTATGTTTTGTACTAATGTTTAGTTACAATTGTGTAGATACAAGGTTTTGTTCTAACAGGTGCCCTGTATGTTCTGTACAGTATGTAACACTTGTAGGAGAATGCTGACCTCCAATTTTGTTCCAAAGCTAATAGGCACTCATGCTGTCGACCATCGCACTAAGTAATAAAAGAGTGGGCGGGGCAAAAGAAATTTGTTTTTCTAGTACATTTATCATGCACAAAGTCATTCAGTGTGTTGTACAGAAAGGCATAAAACTAGGTAATGTTCTCCATTGCTAACTGGTTCCAGCAGAGGGCAGCAAAATTACCAAATGCCATTTCACCCTGTTTAGTTTCAGAGCTAATGCTTAGACCCGAGTGCCAGTCGGAAGCCTGTACGAGTATGATCCTTTCTAAAAATGGTGAACAGGCGTTCGTTAATGAATGCATGAATAAACGTTATGACAGCTTGAGTGTCATTGACTTTTGTACCATAGTTCATGCTCTGGTAATCATCCACTCCAGCAGTGATGGTGGCCCCGTCTTCATTGAGGAGGTTGCCATTTGTTGGTGCGTAAATGTCACCAGATGTGAGTTGAGACAAAGAGGTGCTAATGAAATCACAGCTACCCGAGGAGTCTGCAGTGTGGATCCAGACACATACGCACACACACTGACCCAGTTCTCAATCCTTGCCCCCCCACCCAAATTCTAATGACTCATTTATTCCATATCTGTGGATGCTAGTCCCCCAGCTTTACCACACCTGGTTCAACACATCAGTGAACTTTCCACTTACACTAAGAAGCCTTGTGTGATTTCAATGAGATCATAAAGAGCAAGGAAATAACAAAACTGCAGCGCAAAGGACCTCAGGACTGAAATTGAGAGTTGTGTTCTATGAAATGTGCCTGTACACCAAACCTGAGTAGTTCCAGTGTGATCTAAAAGTCAACACAGTCGCTAATATTAGCCTGGTAAAAGCTCAAACCAGCCTCAAGGCTGTAACTATGATATTCACAGATCAGCCATAAAATTAACACCACTGAAAGGTGAGTAATTGACTATCTAATTTCATTACCCTAGCAGGGGGTGGGATATATTATCTGTAAGTGAACAATCAGCACTTGAAGTTGATGTGTTGGAAGCTGCAAAAATGGACATTAAGGCATGAGCCACTTTGACCGGGGCACCAAAGCATCTCCAGGTATGCAGTCATACCAGAAGTGATCCAAGGAAGGACAACTGGTGAATAGGCGACAGGGTCGTGGGCACCCAAAGCTTACTGATGCATTTGGGGAATGGCTAACCTGTCTGGTCTGAACCCTCCTTGTTCAAAATGTTAATGCTAACTCTGATATCACAGTCAGAGCTGCTTCAACAGCATTTGGGGGATCTACTGAATATCAGGCCGGTGGTCATAGTGCCCTCCCCAATACTGAAATATGCTCAAAAATAATCCTCCAAATATTGGTTTGCAGCAGAATGCTACAACAGACAATCACACACTGCTGGCAGAAACCCCACCACCCCCACCCCCACCTGACCACACAAACATCTTCTGTCTGTTCACATGGGAAGTGATCTAATAGAGTCTTATATGCGACAACTCATTTTGGGCAACAGCCAATCAGAGGTCACGTGTTCCTTTTGCATTATTTCACTGTGACAAGTTATTTTATATATATTTAAGTCAAATTCTAAGGCAAAATATGTTTTAAAGGTGATTTTTTGTGATGACGCCCTTAATCTGACACTATAATTAGCAATATCATGAAAACACATTCCCCAAAAGTTGTGATACTTTCCCAAATTTAGTACAAACTAAATCTGTGCTGGTTTTCAATAGTTTTACTGATCAACTTTGGATAAATACCAGTTTAGAATTTGACGACTACAACACACACTTAATAATTGGGACAATTAAAGTCAAATTGAAAAGTGAGCAGAACACTCAAGTAACACCATTTTGAAAGATGCCACATTAAGCAGGACACCTGGTAGTAGTTAAGGTATCATTAGTGTATAAGAATAACAGTATTTAACTCAGTTTTTGCAAGCAAGGATGGGTCAGTGATCACCCTTTTGTCAGAGAATTGTTAGTCAGGCCAAAAGGAATATTTTTAGTGCAGAGTATTAAGGTTTTCAACATCTACAGTACATAATATTGTTAAAAGATTCAGCGACATCTCTGAGTAAATGGCAAGGGTGGAGACCACTGTTGAGTGCATGTGTTCTTTAAGCCTTCAGGCAGCACTGCCTTGGAAACCGTTATGCTACTGTGACAAATATCTACCCACATTGACTCGGGAACTCGTAATGACATTGTCACTTAACTCGCTGCCTGTTGCTGCAGCAGGAAATGCAACATGAAAATTGAATTAAGCAAGGAGGATGGCGTTCTCCATGACTCCCAGACTCCCAGATTATTATCAGTGAAACGTGCTAAAGCCCGTGTCTGTTATGGTATTAAGGGGCTTTGGTGCCACTGGCAGGAGTGAGTTTTACGTATGTGAAGGTTCCATTGACTCTAAAGTGTATATTTAGAGGGATGTAATATGCCAGAGCAGATTCTACATATACTAGCATGTGTAGAGTGTGTGTGGCTACCGCTCCAGATCTCCACAATTTCCACTGGCAAAACTGTTTCAATTCGTATCCTCAATTTCAGGACAATTACAGTGTTAATAAAAGGCAAACTGATGTAACACAATCTGTAAGTGTTTTGCAGCCATCACATTCTAAATGTGTATATTTGTAAAGTACAATTAAAGTTGGACATTGAAAAGAATGTACATTTGTATTTTGCCAGTTACATAAAAGTCTGTGTGAATTAACTTTTTTTTTAACAATTTTTTTTTTAAAAAAATGTGTGTGTGTGTGTGTGTGTGTGTGTGTGTGTGTGTGTGTGTGTGTGTGTGTGTGTGTGTGTGCACGCGAGCGCACGCGTGTGTGTGTTTGTATGTTCATCCCTAACAAGTTGATTTTATAATACACACAGATCAGCCAAAACATTAACACCACCTGTCTAATATTGAGCAGATCCCTTCATGCTGCTGGAACAGCTCTGACTGTGGTGCACTGTGTGGCTGACCCCTTTCCATCAGAGTCAACATTAACATTTTGAGGTTAACAGAAGCTCCTCCTTGATATCACACTCCCCAGATGCTTTAACAAGCCTTAGGGCCCACGATCCTGTGACAGATTCCCCAGTTGTCTTGCCTTGAATCACTTTTGACTGTTATTTTAATCTCATTTGCTGCTGAAGAGAAAGAGTCTCCCACTCTTCCTATAAAACCGACTTGGGATGCAGATTCATGTTTTCATGCTCTTATTGTTGAAGATCTAAAGGTAAGTCGCCCTCTCATAATCTAACAACATAATCTCCATAATATTTGCATATCTATGAATCTTCTGTAGCTTTGTGTTAAGCAAATCTGTATTTCCATAACTAATACATACAAATAGCTTACGGACACGTTGGTGAACATATATAGTAACCATACTCAGGAAACAGTTTGCATCTAAACTTACATCCACCAGTCCTTTACCAAGACCTAATTTAAAACAACACTGCCATAAGAATGAGAATGTGGGATTTGTTCATTCTCTAGTGCAAACAAAAGATTTCCAAAGTTTTTATTGACCAACTTTAATTTTCAAAAAGGATTTAGAATATATTTTATATACAGGGGGGAAATACTTATTTCACTCCTTGCTGATTTTTTAAGTTTGCTCACTGACAAAGATACAATGAACAGTCTATAATTTATTATATAATTTATTAAAGGTTTATTTTAATAGTGAGAGATAGAATATCAAAAAGAAAATCCTGAAAATCACATTATGTCAAATATATAAATTGATTTGCTTTTTATTAAGTGAAATAAGAGTTTGAGCTCCCCAACCATTAAGAGTTCTGGCTTCCACAGACCTGTTAGATTCTCCTAATTTCAACTCTTCACGCACATTAAAGACACTGGTCTCAACTAGTCACTTGTATTCAGTTTCTACTTATGTTATTATATTGTCTATATTTTATTTTATTTTTAATTATTATATATTTTACTTTTATTTTATTTTGTTCACCTGGCAAGTACTATAATTCTTTGTATAGTGCTGTGTATATACTATTCCTCTGTTTTTTTTCTGTTTCTTGCTGCAGTGAGCATGCCTAAGACGAAAGAATTTCTTGGGATAAAAAGTTATTCTTATTCTTATTCTTATTCTTATTCTTATTCTTATTCTTATTCTTATTCTTATTCTTATTCTTATTCTTATT
>JBBIGC010180951.1:0-14619 GCA_037576955.1 Lepidarchus adonis
TCTTACAGAGCGTGCAGACAGAGCAGTGTCCAGTCTTACAGAGCGTGCAGACAGAGCAGTGTTCAGTCTTACAGAGCATGCAGACAGAACAGTGTCCAGTTTTACAGAACAGTGTCCAGTTTTACAGAACAGTGTCCAGTCTTACAGAGCAGTGTCCAGTCTTACAGAGTGTGCAGACAGAGCAGTGTTCAGTCTTACAGAGCAGTGTCCAGTCTTACAGAGTGTGCAGACAGAGCAGTGTTCAGTCTTACAGAGCAGTGTTCAGTCTTACAGAGCAGTGTCCAGTCTTACAAAGAGTGCAGACAGAGCAGTGTCCAGTCTTACAGAGCGCAGACAGAGCAGTGTCCAGTCTTACAGAGCAGTGTCCAGTCTTACAGAGCTACTCACTGCTTCTTCTGTCAATTTATATTGTACACAAACAGCAAAGACACAGTTACAGTGTTGTGTTTTCTTAAATAAGTTTGAAATATTTCTATTGATTACTATACAGGACTTTTATTTTCTAAAGTGTTTGACTTTTTCTATTGTCATACTGCATATTGTTTTATAAGACAATTGCATATAATTTAATGTAAAGGTCCTTCCTTATGTGCTTGTAATTATCATATCAAGCTCATAATTATGCACATGCACAAACTACCCGACACACAATAACTGCTGTTATTCTAGACATGAACCAGGTCACAGCGCAAGAATAAAATGCCAAACCAACAGAAAGAGAACCCAGTACCAGTTACTGAACAATATGACACTTGATTTATTGTGACTCTGTTATATAAATAGACAAGAAACGGCTTCATGTCATCTTATGAGACAATGCAAGAATTTAGTAGTCAGTTGTGGAGATTATACAGTTGATTTCTACTGTATAATAACTTTAATGTACATTTAGAGGGTGCTGTGAAACTGTTATCTAGGAAAATGCAAATAATCAGATTGGGACTCCGTATCAGTATACCAGATACTCAATAATAAAAGTTAGATCAGACTAAGGGAACATCCCTAGTCTAATCTTATCCCAATCCTCAGTTCGTTAATGGAGAATCACCATTAGAATCTTTTGAAAATGTCTTCAGTCTGGGCGTAGGCCCTAGAAACCAGACAGCCCTTCTGCTCATCTACATTACAGTGCACCAACTGCTGACACAAGCATCCATTTGCATACACACATAATGTCAATAGAAAGCAAATGGAATGGGCTCTGGAGCAGCCATTTATCACGTCCAATAAGAATGATCAGCATTAGCACATCAACACCCCCCACCCACATACAATACTAGGTTGTACAGCAGTACCACTGCGTTTTCTGGTGGAGTGATATGTGCGATCCATAACTAATCATCCAACAACAGTTCACCACCTAATTACTGCTTTAGTGCCATTGCATCCTCACAGCAATGTTCCAACGCCCAACCAGAAGAATGGAGACTGCTACTGCAAAAAAAGGGGGAAAATACCATTAATTTTAGAAAAAAACAAAAATGAAATACTGCAAAATATTACACAATATGACATATTTTGAATCAGGGATTGATCGTAGAGTCATATATCCACTAGTTGGTGCTTTGGGCAGCTGTTGACTGGTCAGGGATTTTTCATATGAAAATTACAATATGCACTAGTCACTGTCCAGTCTTTTCATAGCTTCAAGAACTGTCTGTTGTTTTTGTGATGTCACAAAAATGAACACATTTACATATACCAGTCTATTAAGCCCACAGCACTTTAGTCCCATGCATTCACACTAAAGTTATTGCTTTTGCTCAAAATGTTTTCTGAATGAAGTGTAATACAAGGCAGCCAATTAGAGCAGAGATCATTTGCATTTAACAAAAGCAGAATGAAAAGTAAGAAGATCATGAAAAATAAGGCTGTTTTCGGTACAGAAACCAACCGAAACATAAAAAAAATAAAATGTAAGAAAGACATTGGCCAGCAGACCAAGAGACATTGGGACATTAATTAAGCATTTATGTTACTAGCAAACACCATTCCATTAAACCCAGTTTATGTATTCAGGATGTTTAATTTAGCCCTACAGTTCTTTTTTACACTCTGTCCATTCATGATTAAGTTACTTTCATATTGTGGCAGCGGAAATAGGATAATCGACGTATTTCTACATAATGACATTTATCCAGTTGGGAAATGTTGGGAAAATGTTTTTCTTTGGAATTAGTGGAGCATTTTTATACTGCACCCTTGCATTCAATTTGCCAATCAGTTTGTTTGAGTAAATTATACGGGCCGACCAGCCAACCATATAATCAATTAGCAACCCAGCCAGAGATTCAGCCAGCCACCCAGCCAACCATGCAATTAGCCACCAAGAAAATCAGCCAACCAACCAGCCAGCAATCGGCTAGCTAGCCAGCCAGTCAGCTATACATCACCTACCCAGCTAACCATATCATCAGCCAGCCAGCCACCCATCAGCTAACCATAAAGCCAACCAGAGATTCATCCATCCAGCCACTCAGCCAACTATACAATCAGCCAGCAATCCAGCCAGTCAACCAGCTAGCCAGCCAGCCAGTCTTGCTCAAGGGCACTTCAACCTGCTGTCCAGTTCTGAGAATCGAACCTGCAACCCTTCGGTCACAAACCCACTTCTCTAACCATTGGGCTATGGCTGTTATACAATCAGCCAGCTATTCAACCAGCAATTCATCCAGCCAACCACTCAATCAGCCAGCAAGAATACCATCCATCCAACCAAGCAACCATACAATCAGCCAGCAAGAAAACTAACCAACAAATCAACCAACCAACCATACATTTAATCCACCCAAATAGCCAGCTAACCAGCAATTAATGCAGTATATATATATAGTTTGATGCCCGTCTCATGGGAAGCATGTGCAGCGACCCTTGCTAGTGGCATCGGCACGTGTATATATATAGGACACTGTGAGAGAAGCTGGTGTCGTAGGGTGGAACAAGAGCCCATCCCGTGGCAAGAGCCGTGAAGGAATGGGGTGCTGAGGAAGAGGGCTTCATGGCGAAGTCGTTGTGAAAAAGTATTGAAGAGGAAAGGCTGTCCTTGAGTGTGCCCATAACTGGCACTCCCCTCTCAGTGAACTGCATAATCATGTATCCACGTCTGAGGCCCAGTTTGCTTAAAGTATTGCCAGGTGGCTGCTACTAACCCTTCTGTGTGTTTTGTGTTATAGCACGCCCCCACGTGGAGTGGTTGCCGGCCCAGAGGTGATTGACGAGGCCGTGATGCGTTCGAGGAAGGAAGAATTAAGGAGTCTGGACCACTGGGGAGCAGGTGGAACACTTTAATTTGAATTGTCTTCCTTTATATTTATGAAGTTTTAAATGTCATGAAAATAAAGAAGCCTGGAAGAAAGGCGTAAAGAAACCAAAAACTGTATTTCATGGTGTCACTTGTGCAATGACCTGTTAAAATACAGTCAAACCCCGTTATCTCGCCAACGTTGCCATGAAAGACTGCAGAACAGATTCCTTTCCATGTTATTTACCCCGTTAAGTCACCAACCCGGCCTCTCACCATCGCCACCATGGGGTATGGTGTTCTACTACATTCTACTACCGTATATGACAGACAAACGCCGCAAAAAAGGGAGACAGCACCGTGATCCGTTACGATAGCTCGCCACCCCTGCCTCTCGCCACATTTAGGGCCTGGACCAATAGGGGTGAGCTAACGAGGTTTGACTGTATATATTTGTATATATACTGAATAAATATATATGTATATACTGAAATTTTTTTTTGTAAACTTCGTTTTGTTATTACTCTCTTGAATGTTTGTATGACAGTGATTCAAGCCAAACCCAATATGACAATAATAGTCATATACATGCAAATCTAAAACACAGGAGTACTCACACACACACACACACATTTGCATACACAACACAGCAGTCCAACCACAACCCAGAGACCCTTTCAATCTATTTGAATGTGACACTGTGGCTCTGAGAAAGCTCCCGCAAGACACACAGCACCAATTCATCTGTCAAGAGCTGTTAGAGGAAGAAGAGGCCCTGAAGGGTTTGTTACGGTGACATCTCAGGTGTCTCACACACACACACACACACACACACACACACAGAAGAATGTCAGAGACACGCTCGGCTCCCAGGTGAGAAGCTCTCAGGGTGTGTGCTGACAGATGGTTGGTTTAGGACGTGGCCGATCCTGGCGCAGCCTGCAGTGTCCTTCAGTACACATCCTATTAACACACCATTCAGTCTGCAGAGCCCTTACAATACCAACACAAGCTTAGTGAGGATGCTACATAACATAACATTTGTCTATAATAATAGTAATATCATAATCATCATAATGATAATATCTCCATCATCATCATCATCATCATTGTTCGGTAACTTACGACAAGAAAACAATCACACTTATATAAAAATGCATGGAAATCACTCACTTCCAAAAGACAAAACATCTTGCATCGAGGAGATAAATCGTATTTTTCTCTCAGTCATGCCATTCTACTGGTCAGGAATTCAGAAAAGTGGACTGAATCATCATCCAACATAATCCAGAGATGATGTGGAAATCAGCCGATTGTTTCGTTTACAGTGGGAGGGACAGATCATGAGAGAAGACATAATATATCTTAATATTCAGAGGTGAACAGTAACAAAGTACAGTTTTGAGTATCTGCATTTTACTTGAGTATCTTTTTTTGGGAAAATTTTAACTTTCACTTCACTACATTTGAACAAAAAACTGTACTTTTGACTTCACTACATTTCTGTCGAGGTTCTCATTACTCGTTACTTTCAGAGTAACTCAGAGCAACGAGTTGAGGTGGAGCCCTGCCTTTCTTTTTTTTTTTTTTTTTTTTTTTTTTTAAATTTCTTTTTTTTTCTTTTTTTTCAAAATACTCGGCACATAAGGCAGCGCAACAAAAAACAAGTTAACCGCGATCCACTGAATACACTACAGTACAGGAAGCGTGGAGTAGATCGCATATCATAAAAAAAGCATGTTAGCCAATCATCCATCCCCACTGTGGGGTTTGGCAGTTGATTGATGTATAGTACAGCCAATCTGAAAGCGCTTATAACAAGTGTTACCGCGCATGCTCGGCCAATCCTAGGAGCTACTGCGAAACTCCAGCTAACAATAATCATTAGTTTCAATAAGTTTAAGAGTTTAAGGCATCATCGGAGTAAGGTAATGGCCCAGAACAAATACATATACATATACATATACATATACATATCTGTATACATCTGGAGATCTAGAACCAAACCTGTTCTTCTAACCAGCTCTCTTGTCTTGTCATGTGTTTGTCAGTCACATGTTATGGTCCTGCCCTTCCAGGTGTTCCTTGTTTTTTCCTCATGTATATAAACCCTAAGTTCTAAGTCCTTGATGTGGAACCTAGTTTGGAGCTTTGTATGCTTCATGTATTTTTGTCATCATACCTGTAGTGTCTGTTTTCTATCCTGTGCTTTAATGCAGTAACTTCACAATCTACTTCTAACTACCCTGCAGCATGTTCCGTGTACGGTAGTTAGGCAGCAATCAGAGACAAGATCCCCAGTGTGGCCCCGTGGAGCCTCACAGCAAGTCATTTCTGGTTGCAGCCCAAGTTTGGAGATCTGTCTTGCCTTGTACCGTCCTCTGTGCCTTGTCTGCTATCTGGGTCTGTTTGTGATTGTGTTCCTCCTCCTGTTTATTCTTAGCCGTGTTGTGTTAGCTAGTGTCTCAGTCTTCTCTGCCAGTGCTTAGTCCTGTGTTCCATGTCCAAGTTTTGGTTTCTGTCTTTGTCACAGCCCTGTTATTGCCTTGTCCTGTTCAGTTTTCACCCTGTTCTCTGTTTTTGGTTTGTCATGTCCTTGGTCCTTGTCTTAGTTTTGTTTTGGCCTTATTCTGTCTTTGGATTGGTCTTGTTCTCTGTAGTATTTTATAGTCGTTGTCCTTCCGTATCTGTTCATCGTGCCCTTGGCTTCCCTGTGTTTGCCCTTTGAGGGAGGACTGTGTAAGTGTCTGTTTCTTAGTCTTGTAATTTATTATTAAATCAAGTAACCTCACAACCTGTCTGTGTCTGCTTCCAACTACCCAACAATCGTTACATGTATTGGAAATGTAGTCTAAACTATTGATCAACTCGGGTGTTGTAATCTTATACTCATAGCCATCCAACCAACCAACCATCCAACCAGCCAAGCATCCAACCATCCTACCAGCTATCCAATCATCTAAAAGTCAGCAAAACAAGCTAGCCAACCATTAAATTAGCCATTCAACCAGCCAGCCAGCCAGCCAGCCAATTAACCATCCAACAAGCCAGCCAACCATTAAATCAGCCATTCAACCAGCCAACCAATCAACCATCCAACCAACCAGTCAGCCAAGCAAACATCCAGCAAGCCAACCTTCCAGGCAGCCAACCAGCCAGCCAGCCAATCAACCATCCAACTAACCAGCCAACCAACCATTCAGCAAGCCAACCATCCAGCAAGCAAACCTTACAGGCAGCCAGGCAGCCAGCCAGCCAATCAACCATCCAACTAACAAGCCAGCCAACTATTCACTGAGCCAATCTTCCAGGCAGCCAACCAACCAACCAACCAGCAAGCCAGCCAGCTGCTCAGCCATCTAAAAGCCAGCTTGACTACTGATCAAGCACCTTACATTGTAAGATTATCCAGTAAACCAGCCAAACAACCTAACAACCACCCAACCAGCAGGCATTCCAGCCAACCAGCCTTCCAACCAGCTAATCTACAGATCAGATCTTACTTACGTTTACTTACGCTGTGAGTATAAGATTATTATACAATGTACAGATTGTTGTTTGTTGATTAAAAGGTAAGGTCAATCTAATCATTGATCATCATTAATCACCTCTTATGAATCTACTAACTATTATTATTATCTTGAGTTTAAAGAGTTTGTTAGAATAAGTAAAGCCAATGAATATTGAACAATTGATCTCAGGTGCATATAACACTCGCCATCTTTGGGACAGATTGCTGCTTCTATTAAACCAATCAGAGTGGAGGTGCACAGAGTGCTACAACTTAGTCATTCCCCACCACCACCATACACCGCCCCACACATATCAAATGCACAGGGGGAGATGTAGCTATGTGTGTGTTTGGGAGGTTATATACCTCAGCAGTGTGATAAAGATCACTGTCTCTGCAGAGGCTGTCTGGTGTGATGTGAGTGTGATCCAAGAGGCTGATGTCTATGTCTTGGAGGTGACATCACCACCCTCCACCTACCGCAGGGAAAACAATCCCTTAAGGAGATAAACACGCTTGTAGGTGGCTTCTCATCTAAACCATGGCTTTTCACCTTCTGTGCTGGGAGAACACAGCCTGAACTCAGCTGGAGATCTAGATACAGAGCCCTCCGGATGTAACCGTCCACTGGGAAATGACGAACCTCTATTGGTTTGATCTGTTTTGCTGTGAGGAGGTGGCCTCCATATGTAGCTCGGTTTGATCAGCACAACTGCCTTTTCCTTAACCATCCTAAGTCTCTGAGGGTGTAAATGCTTCAAAACACATTTTCTTTAATCATTTCTCACCCGTAGCTCAGTGAAAAAAGCCGAGGCGTTCCTTTAAAAGCGCAGAGTCTAAACTTTCAATCCACAGAACATTATTCTGGCATGGTTGGTAGAAGAAACTATTAAATTTAAGTGAAGGCTAATAGTCAGGTTCAAGGCACTTAGCATTAGCCTCTTCTGACAACTGACATACGCCTACATAAAGGCTTATAAAGGCTTAGTGTCAGGGGTCATTAAGATTTCTTTAGTCAAAAGTAATGCCATTTCGCTTCAGGAAAAATTATGACAACTGATGCCCATAGGAATAAACCATAATGAACATTTTTATAGCATATTGTGGTGACTTTTGGGGTTGGGGTTTGCCCTCATTGGCTGCTCTGCGTTAGTTGGGGCGCAGAGCATCATGGGGGCAGGGTTGTGTTGTGTCAGGGTTGTGTTTGTGGGGAGTGTTGGGTTGTTTAGCGGGAGGGTTTTATTGTGTGTTATGTGTATCGGATGCACTGAGCAGACTAAGCTCAATCAGGGGTTGTGTTGCGCCGCCCTGAAGCAAGAAGGTGCGCTGGTTCCTTTAAGCCTTGTTGAAGGCTGGTAAATAAAGGATATTGGTCGCTGTCCAATTTGCATCCAACCCTTGCGTCTAGTTTCACTCGTAGTGGCTTGGGGTTCCCTCCCAAATTGCTACAATATTATGGCCCACAATGCTCATGTACAACACATTTGACTACTGGGAATACAGTCTAAACCCAACTGGGATTCTAGATGCAGTTGCTTCCAAAATTGTTGGCACGCTTCCAAAATGGCCCTTTCACATGTTTCAGTTGCTGATTAAAGAAAATTGAAACATCAACAAAATTCTTGTCAAAAGAAGAAAACTGAACGACAACATTGCTGAGATTTTATTCATATCCACCCAACAGATGCAAACAATTCAAAGCATAAGAATCTATACGAAATCTTTCAATATTTTTCCGCTTGATCTTGCTCTAAAAAGTGAGGAAAATGTCACTGAAATTTGCAAAGAAATAAACAAAATTGACCAAATTCAGCCGGATGTTTCTTCTTCAGTCCTCTCCTGACCTGATTCCAGGATTGCAATGTCTATGCATATATGTACATCCACACTCTTCGCGTTCATATAAAGCATTTCCTCAGCCAATCATGTATCTACAACTTCCACAAGACCTAAACTGACTTTGATCTCACAGATTCTGTCCCATTGATTGCAATTGGTTGATTCTTTTCATCCACAATTGAACTGCTCCTGAACTGATCTCCTTTACGCCCAGAAACACATATACCAATCAGCCGTAACATTAAGACCACCTCCGTAATAGTGAGCAGGTCCCTCATGCTGTTGAAACAGCTCTGACTGTGACTTTTTCTGAACCCCTTTCTATCAGAATCAGGTACAGAAGCTCGTCTTTGGGATCAGACCAGTCTTCAGTCACCACATGCTTCAGTGAACCTTGGATAACAATGATCCTGGTGCTATTCACCAGTTGCAGACCTGGAACACTCCACAAGACCTGTTGTTCTGGAGATGCTCAAGCCATCACCGTAAGACCCTGAGATCCTTACACTCCTGCTTCCAGCACATCAACTTTAAGATGTGACTGTTCTTGCTTAGCATGAAGAAACAGATAAGAACCGTCTGTTCTACGAAGCGGAAGTGCAGAAAGGTGGTTACATTCAACAGGTTACATTCTGTCTGCTGTAAATGTTAAAGTGGAAAGGGACACTGCAGGGATTGAGGCAGCAGGAGGTCGCGTTCCCAGCCTTTTCATGCCCTTTTCTCACAGGTATAAAGATTTTTGATGCTTTTAGCAGTCACTCCCCCCCTCTCCCCTTCCCCTCAGTCATTCGGCACATCTGTTATGCAGCCAAGCTTTTCAATCATTTCACCGAGACGGAGCAGGGGAAAGACGACAGCCTGTATCTCAAAATCAGAGCTATACACCAATCAGCCACAGCATTAAAACAACTGCCCAGAAATGAACAGTGAACTCTTGAAGTTGATGTGCTGGAAGCGTGGGCATAAGGATCTGAGCCACTTTGATAAGTGAAGGCAGCATTTCCAGAGCAGCAAGTCTAGAGTAGTTAGTATATACTAACAGTGATCCAAGGAAGCACAACTAGTGGCAGGGTCTTGGGCACATACTGTAAGGATCACCGCTGGGCATGAGTTGAGCATGTGGTCCAATCCCATAGAAAAGCTACTGTAGCATAAACAGCTGAAAAATAAAGGTTTTGTGGCGCTCATGCCTTGAAGGATCAGAGCCTCAAAGACAATATTACGCAAGTGGTGTTACTATTGGTTGGTGTATTATACAAACACTGCAGCTTCAACTGTCCTGAAAAGCAGCTTCACAGTGCATTAAAAAGACATTGAAAAGGCATTAATAAGGTATTCACAGTGTATTTATAAGACATGTTTTAATACATTCATAAGGCATTCATTTGGCACTTATAAGAAATCGATAAGACATTGATAAGGCATTAATAAGGCATTCATAAGATGTATTCATATAAAGTCTAGGATATAGGTATTATGGAGTATATAGTATGTATGCACAATGGAGCAGTGTGTAGCACAGTCTCCGCACAGTAAGAAGGTCCTGGGTTTGTTCAACTTCAGTCTCTCTGTGTTTGTGTGGGTTTCCTCCGGGTTCTCCGGTTTCCTCCCAATGCCCAAAGGCTTGTGGTTTAGCTTGACTGGCTGCTCTACATTACTCATAGGTGTGAGTGTGTGAATGGTGGACCACGGTGAACCCTCCCTTAGGCTCATAGTCAGCTGGGATCAGCTCTAGCTTCTCTGTGACTTGATATGGATAAGCGGTTTTCAACCCGAGAAACCCCACAAATGTTGTTTTCCTGACCAAAGTGGAGAGTGGTACCACGAGTAAATCCAAGGACCATACCAATTTTTACCAGTGGAGTTCGTGACCACAGAACAGCCCACAAAGCTGGTCAGGAGCAACCAGGATAATATAAGCCGCCGGCCCAACTGGTTCATATCAACGGCTGATTACTCCTGTTGCTAAATGCTCTACACGCCTGTAGATATTGGGGAGGAGCATCTGCCTGTCAGCCAGCAAGGAGAAACCACGCCTCCCTACGCTGGCGTTCAATGAACGGCTTCTTATATACAGGAGAAAATGAAAATACTACGTTTTTTTATTGATAGTGGCCATTTTTATCTACATTGCCCAGTCATAACTCGAAGAATAAGCCAACTCTGAGTTTGCTGGTGTGTGTAGGATGTTATCTGTGTAGTGTGTGTGTGTGCACATGTGTGTGGAGAGTGTGGTGTAGAGTGACAGTGAATATGATAACCTTAATTTACGCCCAGGAACACACATCACCCTGGCAATTACTGGGTAAATAAGGGGAAAAAAGAAAAAGCAGCAATTAAAGTGAAACGGAATCAAGCGTGGAGCAGATAATACGAGACCGGGGAGAGAGAGAGAGAGAGAGAGAGAGAGAGAGAGAGAGAGAGAGAGATGACGGTGTGACAGATCGCTCGTGCTGCTCTGAGACTCTGAGACTATTCTGACAGGACTAATTGCAGTACATTAGCTGAAACTGCTCCACTGGGCTCCGTCAGGCTCTGCTGGGAACCTGCTATGGGGGCATGAAGGCAGTTTTCCTGGTGTTTTATCGATGTGCTTGTGATCCACCATCGTTTGCTTTTCCAAGAGGTTCTTAAATTGTTTATCATCGCCAGAGTCTTCTGTTTATTTGCGCATGAATTCCTGAACTAAGCAGACGATGGCAATTGTTTGATGATTTGCTTGTTGTTTTGCTCACTTATCTTCTGGTCTTCATTTTTTTGGAAGTTATCAGTAGCCAGCATTAGGACCATATACATTTACCAGCCAATTTATTCAGAACACCTTGCTAGGTGGGTTGGACCCTTTCATTCTTCATGGCATAGATTCAACAAGGTGTTGGAAACATTCCTCAGCGATTTTGTTACATTTTTTGACATGTTAGCATCTTACAGTTGCTGCAGATGTGTCGCTTCACGTCCATGATGTGAATCTCCCATTGCAACACATTGCAAAAGTGCTCTGTTGGATTGAGACCTGGTGACTGTGGAGTACAGTGAACCCATTATCACATTCAAAAAACAGGTTTGAGATAATGTGATCTTTGTGGTACAATCCTGAAGGAAGCAGTTTTCAGAAGACAGGTGCATTGTGGCAACGATACTTAAACTAAGCTAGTTGGTACTAAGATGCCCAAAGTGTGCCAAGAAAAATGCTCCCACATCATTATGCCAGCAGCATGCTGGTTGTTTGCATCAAATTCTGATCCTACTATCTGACTGTCACAGCTGAAATTGAGACTCATCAGACCAGGCAACGTTTTAAAAAGTTTGTATTGTAATTTTGGTGAGCCTGAGTAAGGGTCACTGCCCACAGTTGCTCCTGGGGTGGTGATACCACTCTACGGGCAGGGGGGAGTGTAAAATTGCTGGGCAATCAGGCATTATGCAAACCAGACGTTTTTGTGGCCTTATAGCGCCTGATTGCGCCACGGCTGCTTGCGGGTTCCTTTGTGTTATGAATAGGCAGGTGGGAGTGCCGATCTCCACAAGGTCCTGTCCTGGAGTCTGCCAATGAGTAATGGTGTAATCTTGGGGTTTGCTTGTGGATCCGGCTGGGCCACCAGGGAGAATCCACATTGATGTTTCCCTGAGCCCAGCATGTGGTTGTCTAGGACGTGGGCTGCATGTAAGGTAGTGCATAGAACATAAGTGCAGCGCAGTTCCTCCACCCCCGCCTGGCCCAAGGATTCAGGACGGGAGATAGCACTTGTGTTTTTCCTGCCGGTCCGGGACATGCCCTCAGCATTTACATCTCACCTTTAATTAACATTGTGCCATAGAACAGCAAGCAGCCGAGTGAATGGGTGGCCACCATTCACTCAATGTATCAGTTCCATACTATTAACTGTAGAGGGCAGTAAACTTGAATCAATGCGCAACTAGTGAGGTGTGGTGTGGCAGGAAGCGTAGTAAATGATAGTAGTTAAACGATAGTAGTTAAACGATAGTAGTTAAACTGCAGTTGGGTCCCATCGTTGTGTCCCGTGCCGCAATGGCAGTTCGCCTTGCTCATCCGTTAAAGCCTATACAAGCTGTAGCCTCAATGTCCTGTTCTTGCTGTGAACTTCTGCTGCTGTAGACCATCTGCTTGATTTGATGGGTTGTGTGTTCAGAAATGGTGTTCTGTATACCTTGAACAACATTGAAATTGCATGTGGTTAAAAAATTACTAAACTAATCAACAATAACCCCTTAAAGAAATCGTTCATCAATATTTTTCTGAATGTTTTTTTTTCATTTCTTCTTGAGCTTTCTATGCTTTCAAACCATCAGCTCTCAAGTATGACAGTGGTCATCGAGATCAGAGGGTCGCAGGTTCAAGTCCCAGCCTATAGGAACCATTGAGCATGGAGCCATTCTGCAATGCTGCTCCACATTTCAGTTCTATCTACAATGATAGTGATTTTTTTCCATTTTCTGTTTACTGTAAAAAGCATGATGTGAAGATGGATAATCCTACACACATTTGAGGGAATTACTTGGAACAGTCATTTTTCATTTAAGCAAACAAAATCTTATAAAAAATGTCTCTTTCAGGTGACTCTTTTAGAAAATACACATTAAATGTCAGATTACAAGTAAACTGTAAAGTGTAATGTGATGCCATAGGAAAATCACAAGGGATTCATGGACGGATCCTTAAACTGGTAAAGAATTTTAGATCATGTTAAGGTTCTTTATAGTATTAATCATTAAACATACATTATTTTGGTATATTGGTATTTTGCTAAGCTGAGGCCTTCTGAGCCCCCGAGCCGTAGACATAGCTTTGTAACTGACATATTGAAACACACTAATGCATCAAAATTACTCCTCAGAAGTGAATGTGAGTATTTGTCACTGTAAACACACCCAAAGTGCATCACAATAAAATGTGACCTTTAACCCATCCACACATGGAGCACTGGTACCTTGCTGGGCTGGGACTTGAACCTATAACCTCCAGGCTACGGTCTGGTAACAGTTATTGATTGTCCCCTGAATTTAGTAAAAAAAGAAATTATTATTTTTTAAGGGAAAATGTGGCTGTGTCACCCATGTGTAAAAGTAATTGCCCCCTGACCTGGCTGCTAAAGGTGGCAGTAATTAATTGCCCCCTCAATGTAAAAAAGACACGTTGCAAAGCTGTGTTGCAATGCGTTTTTCAATTAAAAAGAAACTTTTAAAAACTTTGTTTCACTGTCTTGCATAACATTTAATATGAGGATCAAAAACATGAAAGATGCAGAAAGAAAAGAGGAAAGCAAATATCAGGGCAGTGTAATGAGTATAATAATAATTCTGATCATTATGAATAACTCAGCCTAAGGCTTATGTTTGTCTTACTCTGCCCTGTCTCATGTATCCTTTGTAATTACCCAGCTGTATCACCCACACCCACATATTGCCTCTGATGTGGAACAGGCACAGAAGTCCAGGTTTTCGGCATCGGGTGCGTAAACACAGAGAGAGACTCATTAAAGGGCAGCATGTGTCAGGCCTCAGATACAAGCCAGACAGTCAAGATAAAAAGCCTGGTGAGCTACGTGATAAGTGAAGGTGAAGGTGAAATTAGCTGTGCTGTCGTTGCCCATGCAGATGGCTAGTGTTTCAAAGACAAGAAGACATCAAAACAAGGTTCAATCTTCACATGATTTTACTTTCGATTATCAAATGACACATTGCTGACTTCTTTGAACACACCAACAACAGGACAACAAACAAGCTGTTAGAAAAATAAGAAATAATGGGCTGATTTACAACTAGCCCAAACTATAGATTCACATAGTCTATGGGTAAACATGTCATTTTATTTTATCTCACAAAGTATGAATTCATTAATTTAGTTTCCATTTCGAGTCACGTGAAAGCTGGAGTCATTCCCAACTGACCTAAGAATTCACACACACTCACATCTATAGGTGATGTAGAGTAGCCACCCAAGCTAAACCACAAGCCTTTGGACAGTGGGAAGAACCTGGAGAACATCATGCAAAGAGCTTGTACACTT
>JBBIGC010181000.1:0-14616 GCA_037576955.1 Lepidarchus adonis
ACACACACACACACACACACACACACACACACACACACACACACACACACACACACACACACACACACACCAAGAATGCTAGACCCAAACATAACACTGTGCCTCTAAATTTGGTTTGAATTTTCCTTCACAAATACTGGTGTCTTTGGCAAGAAGAGAAGTTGAATGAGACTGGGGGGGAGAGAGAGAGAGAGAGAGAGAGAGAGAGAGACAGAGAGAGAGAGTAGTGAAAAGCAGAAAGGGAGCAGACTCTCTCTCCCCCTCTCTCTCCCCAAATATGGCAGGTTTGTGCCTGACTCTGAGCCATGCGGGTTTTGGCCCAAGTCTGCAGCTCCCTAAGAGCGATTAGATCACACTCCCTCCCTCATCCCTCACTCTCTCTCTCTCACTCACTCTCCCTCCTCCCCATTCTTTCTCTTTATCACTTTTCTTCTTTCCTCTTAATAGCTCTCTCTCTCTGCACAGACACAGAGTGAGTCATGTTCTCTGTGAGCTCCTTGAGTTCTGAATTGACCTGAGCACGAGAACACAGCCGAGAACTCCAGAACATCTGAGAGAATGCAAAAGATAATGGAGGAACCCCTCCAGAACCCAAATTAGAGAACCCAAAACATGGAGCCAAAGCCTTGAACACAGAAACCAAACATAGAACAAAAAAGCCCTCAAAAAATAGAACCTGACATGACGTAACATGAATTTTGCAGGAATTCATGCATTTAATGATGAAATATATTTATTAAACATGAACGAGTGTTATGGGGAGCAATGCATTGTGGGGTGTGTAGTGTCTGGTGCTGGGAAAACAGGTGGGTAATATGGGTAGAAAAATAAAACACATGGATCACACCCACAGCAGTAATGAAGTGAAACAGTTCCTTACGCTTGGGAGCCATAATGCAGTTTCACGAACAAAAGCGAGTGAATAGCACAATGCCGTCTCCCTCGTTTAGCACCGTGTCACCCCGAGTGTATCCGTCCGCTCCACTCGCCAACTAGTTCCTGCGTGAACTTTGTTTTTAAATCATAAATGCCGTGAAAAAAAGAGGCATTCAGCAACGTAACCGCGCATTGCTGCATGTTGAGTGCGACATAACACGAAGACTCTCTGTACAGAACCAGAAACTAAAATTTCTTAAATATGCACAGAACCCGGACCCAGAACCTACAACACAAACACACCAAAACCACAATCCAAAACTTAGAACTTTGTATTTAGAAATGGAGAACTGAGCTCCAGCAGAGCGACAGTCAAGAACATTGTGAGGCAGAACGTATGGGTTCTATACTGATGCTGGGATTTACAGATAGAGCTCAAGAGCGAACAGGATGAGAAAGATGTTAAATGTAAACAAAGGGAGAGAGAAAGAGAGAAGTGCAAGTGTGTGTATTTCTGAGTGTGTGTGTTCGTGTGTGTGAATGTGTGTATCTGTGTGTATATATATTTCTGCATGTGTGTGTGTGCATGTGAATGTCTGTACGTGTGTGTATTTCTGTGTGTACACGTGTGTTTTTCTGTGTGTGTGTGTGTGTGTGTGTGTTACATTAGTGGATAGATGTGATTCCCATGCCCCTCTACTCTTATTTATAGAAGCCCAGAGTCTCTCAGCCTTTCCCCCCTCACTCCTCAAGAATCTCCCAGAACTGCACTCGCTCCAAAAAAAAAAGAGATAAACAAGTGGAAGAGTGCATGTACCACCCCCGACCCTACATCTTCACCAGCCTCCACCCATCCCTCAGAACAGGGCTGGGAACTACACTAAACGTCTAGCGCTTCCAGTGATCTGGGTTAGGCCATAGAGAACAGAGGGATGAAGAACAGATGGCGGAAACGAAGAAAGAACAAAGAAATGGGCGACTTTTCTCTCTAGCCCTCCTGGAGCCTGGACTCTGTCCCTGCTTCAGTCCATGTTTATGGAGAACAGTTTGTAATACAGACCATCTTCAGACTTTAGATCCACATGCACATCCACACCACAATATCTGATGTTCTCCACATGGTTATTATGGTCAGAAGAATGTAACATTTTTAATAAATGTATATATATTTTTTACATTCTACATGGACTAGATCGCACATGCACACACAAGACACTAGACCAAATCTGTCATTCTGCACAACTGCCGGTCACATGACCTGCATCATCAACCACATTGAATGTTACCTTCAGAAATGTTCCTTTAAATGTTTAGGTGTTTTTGACCGCTACACCGCAAAATGACCTTTGTCGCCCTCTACAGATACAAAGGAAAACTTCCCAAGATATGCTAAATGTTACCTTTACATTTACCAGTGACTGTAAGTAATCAACCCATCAATAATGATCCAGATTTATAGTTCTTTCAAATTTTTAGCTCATTAGTCGCTAAGGGTTGACAGACTGGGAACTGATTATTTTGACCATTACCTATATTAAGTAATTACAAATGTCGGCTACTGTGGCTCTACTGCCATCTCTTCTCTGTGCCGTTGGCTTTTGATTTGCTGTTTCGTTTAATGTCCCGCTCACAACAGTCTCTGATTGGCTATATGTCACACGAGTAGCAGCCAATCAACACTGAAGCCTTGTTGTCACTCACACCACATACACATTGAGAGTGGAGAGTTTCTGCTGAGGATGGAAGATTAAGCAATATTACCCCAACTTAACACATTACACACTGTAGCTCCAGTGAGCCATTTCCATAATGAGAAGCCTGCCCACTTTCCCAGCTCAACCAATGAAAATGTCTGGATAATGATCCTTGTTGTGGTGATAATGTGAGTCTATGGAAGTGTAATGCATTTGCTATAAAAAGTGGAATTCAAATCATAACACGCAATTATAGTGGACGCAATACTCTTAAGAGTATTGAGAGGGAAATTTACAGTTTTACAACAGAAAGAGCAGCAACCAGAGTACCAAGAAAACAATAAATAACAAATTACTTTTTTAGAAAGTTACAGGTAAGATAAAAAGTATTTACATAAGTAAGGTAGTGCACATAAATAATAAAAATAAGAAGCGTGTGTTGAAATGTATGTATGAAGTGTATGAGTCAGCAATGTTACCTGTAATGACAAAATGCTAATAGTGTTATAAAACAGCTAATAAAATGCTAATAAAAAATTTATTTAATATTATTTAAAATTTTTAAATAAAATTGTATAGATAATAAAGTATTATGAACAATAAAGTTGTTTAAATAATTCAGAAATGACAAAAAATTTAATTGTTTTTCAGCTCCATGTAATTTAATCAGCTCCAAACATCGATTATCAACCCTGTTAACTCTTAATGATCTGTATCCATATCGGCCCTGAAAAAACAATATTGGTCAACCTCTGAGTAGCACCTCCTGACTATGAGCACATGCATGTGTGTGCATTTGAGTGTGTATAGCTTAAACAATATACTTAGTGACATATGGGGCTCTATAACCAGGGGCACTGATCAGATGTTCAGTCACATGAGGAAACAACAAAACCTTAGTGTTGGACTGTTTTAAGGAACGAAAACACACACACACACACACACACACACACACACACACACACACACACACACACACACACACACACACACACACAACTCATCAGTGAATGCAGGCTGTGAGTAATCCATGTGATACTTCATGTTACAGTAAATTTACTACTGTTATATCAGACACATCATGAAGGTTCTCTTTTAATATCACAGCAGAATTGGTAACACTACCTCCCTCATGAGTTAAAGATGAAGCGCTTGGAGAGAAAAGAAATGCCCAGAACTTTATTACAAGACCTGTGAAGCACGAGTGTGGATTTGTGCTTTGTGCTCAAGTCCTAGTCAGTAGCATGGGGAACACTTCATCTTAATGGAAGAATTGATTCAATCAAACACCAGCAAACCCTGAAAGCAAACATCTCAGCATCTTTAAGAAAACAACAGCACAATGAACATGCCATAAAATCCACAATGGACTACCTCGAGAAGCACCAGTAAAATCTTTTTGCCAATTCTCTAACCCTAAACATCCCCTGCCCAAAACATTTTTAAAAATGTATGGATAACCTTCAATTACTCCCTCCACTCACTCTCAATAAATACAGTATTTGCCCAACAACACAACACCCCACATTATAGGATGCCCTGTTATAGAAGATGCAGAAAATGCTCATTTATGATTTAAAACTCTAAGATAAGCTGCCCCCATGTTGTTAGCCGCAATGTTACTGAACTTACTGATACATTTGCAGCACTAAACTGGTAGTAAAATCATAGCATAACTAATAACATTTGGAACTATGCTGCAGAATTTAAGCTCCACAAAACGTTTGCAATATCCAAGATGAACGAGTGTCCAACATTAGCAACAGCAAAGCAGCACAGGTCACAACTGAGGACTTTTACGGATCTGATTGTTATTGTAAAATTCTTACTAATACTTATTAAAGCTGCATTTAGACAAGATCAGTTCTACAAACGCTTTTATTTTACGATACACAAAGAGTCTGTGTATTTTGGTGCATTGAGGACTACCATGACACTTGCTAACTGCTAACCAATGCTAGTTCCGGCTTTCCATGTTCTGTGTTTTATACTGGCCCGTCACTGATCAATCTTTGCTGTAATTAAATAATTAGATCAGGGGCGTCCAAAAATCGGTCCTGGATGGATCTAAAAAACTAGAAGGTGTATTACATTTTCAATGTAATTTAAAAAAGAAAGATTATACAAGGTATCATTTTATTTGCCATATAACAAATGTGATCAGCCATAACATTAACACCACCAGTCTAATATTGATGCCCTCATTCTGCTGTAACAGCTCTGACTGTGGTGCACTGTGTGTTCTGACCTCTTTCTATCAAAACCAGCACAATTTGCTTTCTGACCAGCATCAGTGAGCCTTGGGTGCCCATGACCCTGTTGTCTACTTTATCACTTTTACACCTGGAAATCTCCAGAAGACCTGATGTTCTGGAGATGCTCTAGCCAATATAAGTGACTTTCAGCAAAACATCATCAAGAACTGACTGTTCACTAGCTGCCTAATATATCTCACCTTCCTGACAGATGCCAGTAATGAAATATCTAGATAGTCATTCACATTTTCTGTTAGTGATCTTAATGTGTATAAAGTGTATAAACCTGATGTTGTTGCAGAAGGCACTTAGCTTGGTCCTGGTCATTGTGACCTCCATGCCCCCTGCTGCAGTACAGCTCCGACACCCTGACGCAGTTACACTTTAACACTCATGTGAAGAGCAGGTACAGAGTGCATCCTTAATCAAGGAGCTCAAGAAAAGCTCAGGAACATCCAGCCCCACATTTAAAGGCTCTCATTGCTGAAACACAATCTGGCCAATGAAAATTTTGCAGATGAAGTCAAAAAAGGTAAAAAACATGTTTCTGGAGAGATGTAGAGCGTGCGCCACGGTTACAAAACATGCTTATTTAGCAGGGCTCCTTCAGCATTAGGTAAGCGCTCCCTCCTGCTGGGCCTGCTGCTTCATGAATCACTTTAATCATTAAACCGGTGGATTCACAGCTGCAGGAGGCCGTGCTGCCCGTCACCTTGCTTCCTTTTCTCACTAGTTCTTCTCAATTCAAGTGAAAGTTCAGCAAAGAAGCTCATTTACAGTGATTCCAGAAACAGTGGATAAGCTCAGATACTGTACTAGTCTTAATAATGGAGGGAGGGCTACAATGTACACATGGACGGTCAGTGGAGACCCAAAAAGGTGGACCTAAAATTAGGGTTGTGGTAAAAAGTGAGATAAAATTGAGAGATTGCTCCATCTCAATTGTTTGAGAGTCTTCAGTGATGTTTTGGATGGGTTATTGGTTTGATGCCCAGAGACAGCCCCACCTGCTCCCAGAATGCCATGGTATGTGTTCAATAGATAAATAGATGGTGCACATTGATGCATTCTTGCATATTGACGTTGTATCTTAATGCCAAATCAGTTGGTGTATCATTGCACCTCACACTTGAGGCTGCAGCCAAGTCTGTCAGGCCATCAGTGGGAACATCTCCTCCAGTCAGATGATGGGTAGTGGTAACCTAGAGTTAGGACCTTTCCTTTGTCATCAGAGGGTCACAGGTTCAAGTCCCAGCCCAGGCACCATTTAGGTACCCTTGACCAAGATACCGTCCCACCACACGACTCCTGGGTGGTGCTGTTGTTGATGCTGTGGATGGGTTAAATGGAGAGGTCACATTTCAGTTGCATGATTGCTAAACCACACCCAGAGCATGAAACTGCTTCAGAAGAAGATTGCTGAAGTGGGTCAGGGGGCGCTAGCAAATCATTAGCTCGGATTCAGTGCCAGCAATGAATCATATCTGAAACCACTGCTACAGCCAGCAATTCACATGCTCATTGAGACAGCAGGAGTAGCAGAAAAGGAGAGTGGGGGAGAGCGTGAGAGCGTGAGAGAGAGAGCGAGAGAGATACAGTAGGTTATATTTTCATATTGCCAGTGTTGTTCCTTCCTCTTGCTAAGTGCAACTTTGTCTTTTATGGAATGGCTGGTGTTGCAGAGAATGAGAACCAGATGTGAGCTGGAGGACGGAGCTGGACTGAGGGATAAAAATAGGCCCAGATAGAGGAACAAGTCGGAGACTAGGCCAAGCTACGCTGAAAGATACAGACGAAAAAAATGCCAGAGGAAGAAAAAAGCAAATAAAAAACAGGAACGTTTAGTAGCCCTGCATTACCTGTAAGATAACTCTGCCACACAAGCAACGAAACAATACTATTACATTATTTGGGCCATGATATAATATTGTTGGAAGGGTGGACCAATATGAGAAATGTGAGCCAATGTCCACACCTGATTTTTTTTACGTGGCTTTGTTAATAAACCAATATGTTGAAATCTAGATTAAATCTATTAGCATTATAAAAGTTATATCTGTATGGTCAGAAATGCAGGAAAATAAATAAAATGCAGATGTTTCTCATAATAGAGAACATATACAGTGGTGTGAAAGTGTTTTCCCCCTTCCTGATTTCTTACTTTTTTCCATGTTTGTCACACTTAAATGTTTCATATCATCTAACAAATGTAAATACTAGACAACCATGGTGGTGGTAGTGTGATGGTCTGGGGCTGCTTTGCTGCTTCAAGACATGGAAGACTTGCTGTGATGAATGGAACCATGAATTCCACCATCTACCAAAAAAAAGGTGACCACAAGCTGAAATGAACTTGGGTTCGGCAGCAGGACAATGATCCAAAACACACTAGCATGTCCACCTCTGATTGGCTGATAAAAAAACAAAATAAAGACTTTGGAATGGCCTAGTCAAAGTCTTGACCTGGTTCATGTTCGAAAACCCTCCAATGTGGCTGATGAGTTTGGGCTTGTATAATATATCAAAAGTGACTGTCATTGTGAACACACCCCATCACACAAAGTGAAATGTAACCTCTGCATTTAACCCATCCCCCCATGGAGAGGGGCAGCTATCAAGAGCCATCAACTGCACCTGGGGAGCAGTGTAGCAGGACAGTTACTCAATGGAATTCCAGTTGAAGCTGGACTAGGACTTAAACCTGCAAGCCTTTTTGCATGATCTGCCAAAATATAGACTGAATGAGCTTTATCAACATTATATCGACTATGTCTTATATTTATATAGAGAAAAGTTATTTCAAAGTAATTATCACTCATTTTATCACCCAGCATTCACATTTCAGTGCGGTGCATGTGTTATGATGTGTGTTCACAAATGGTCACTTTCACTTCACCTTTCAACCACAAACAAAGAGGATGAACACACAACAGTTACAGCAACTGTAGGTTGTAGCTCTTGAGGATGCAGAAAAAAACGCCAGGAGACGTGACACACTGGAAGCCTTTGTTCTCCATCGTTAAGATCAAAGTAGGATGAAGACTGTACTATCCTGAGCCACGCAATAACCTCCGAAATGAAGAGCCTTAGCTAGGGGGTGAAACTGGGGCCCCTGAAGTGAAGGAAATGAGAAGAAGACCTTGGTTTTAAAGGAGAATTCCAAAAATTTCTGTATAACTAGATGTTTCAGATGTAAACAAAGTCATTGGGAGTGGTCTGGTGTGAAATGTTCCATGCTAGAGAAGTGTACAGAGTCAGAAATATTCATAATGGTGCTGAATGGAACCAGGCTTCTACAAAGCTAACTGCCTCTGAAAGTAACCTTACACAAATAGTTTACACAAACATGATTATGAATAGCATGGGTGCGCAGATGTGGGATTTATATGCAGATATATTTTTACATATGTCAATGTGTAAAAAAACGGACTACATCTACCTGGATTAAAAAATATATATAAATAAATATCACACAAAATCATTAATTTGGTTAAAAGAGCCCCTTATTCTATTATTATTAATTATTATCATCATCCTCACCACTGTTTTTAATTTATCATCTCCTACAGGTGATATTAGAGACACAAAATTGGCAAAAATGTTTGGACACAATGAAGAGGTGATCTAATGTTTTGTAACTGAAATTCTGAACAGTTACCAAATTATCTGTATGTTCTGAAATATTTTTTCAGCATTCACTTTGAATGGAGGAATGTTCAGCAGGTGGCGGTTAACAGGCCAAACACCAACATTCCCATTAACCTCAGCATCCTGACCAACTTAATTTTAATATGGTAAAAGAGAATATCCAATTACAAAAGACAAAAAAGCTCCATTTAAAAAAAATAATAAAATTACAACTTCCTAATAAGACAAAATGAAAGTCCTAATATTCCAAAATAATATAATTGTCCTAATAAAATACATGTTCTTGTGGCAGTATAAAGATTGTGAAATGACAAAAAGGTCCTAATATGACCAAATAAAAGTGAGCCCAAATAAGAAGTCCTAATATTACAAGATAACACTTTTTAAAGGTGATAAATCATGACAAAAGTTGCACCTGTTAGCACCTGGGATGTAATGCTTCAAGCCAAATTCTCAAAGTTTATTCATAAACTTTGGTTCTCTAAATTATTAAACACAGTTTTTAAAAATCTATCAAACATAACATCTGTTGCCTAATTTTTTCAAGCAAATATCATGTTTCCATAATAAACATACTACCTGATGCCTGAGATGTAGTCTACCACAGTCTGGGGAGGCTTTTTGCCAAAATCTACACCCATTCATAGTGAAGGCATACATACAGGGTGTTGTGACCCTGTAGTTACTCCACCATGATCCATTTCAGAAACCACTCTGGCTTTCTTTACATTTCAACATGCATCAGTGAGTCTTGGGTGCCCAAAACCCCATTGCCAATTCACCACTTTTCTTTTCCTGGTAGGTGCTAACTACTGCAAAACTGGAACACACTACAAGACCATGCTCGAACCATGATAATAAGGCCCATGTCAAAATGGCTTAGATCCTTACGCTCCTGCTTCCAGCACATCAACCTCAGGAACTGACTGCTCACTTGCTGCTCAATATATCCCAGACCCCTAATAGACTGAACTATAATAAAATACCCAGATTGTCAATGTTCTTTACCTGGCAGGAGTTAATGCTATGGGTGGTCAGTGTATGTTTGGCTGTACAGTCAGTCAATACAGTTCCTCCACAATAAGGAAAGAGCTGCTAATTCTGCTGGAGGGTGAAGAACGATTTAGAATGAGAACATCATAGGAAGGTCTGGAGGTTGACCACGTTTTTCTGCACACACGAACATACAACAAGAGTTCCATTCATCACAAGGTGACATGTAATTGTGAGTACTGCCACGGAAAATCATTAAAACTGCATGGGGCCAAAAATGTCACAGCCCTTCCTTTAAAGGGCACAAGAATAAAAGACAGCCATGAATACTGTTATTACAGCTGTATCTGTCCAGTTATTTTTAAAGCAGAGAAGGGTGAGAGACAGAAACAGAGAGAGAAGGATAAAAACCCATGAAAATTCACCAGGAGCATTGGGCTGCACATGTGCACACTGGGGGTTAGCTGCCTTACACAATGGGACTTCAGCCATGGATGCGGGAAAGGGTTAGAACCTTACAAGTTCACCATGTTTCATCATCAGTGCTGTTCATGGAAGTATTCTATGAGTTCTAAGGGTTGATCGCATTAGAACAGGAAAAATAATCCTAAAGCCTAAAGGACAATAACTATTCTTAACATTTATTAATAAATAACAAAAAAAAAAGACTTTAAAATTGTCTTTTTAAGGTAACTATTCCAGTGTTAACAAGATAATTAATTCAGTGTATACTTTTTAATTTATGATTTTTTTATGGTCATGAAAACGGCTATTTACATAAATAAATAAAAAAATATTTTCTGTTATATATTAGAAATATACAATGCACACACCAATATTTTGTTGGACCACCTTTAGCTTTGATTTCTGCACACATTCAACGTGGCATCATTTTTCACCAAGATCTTGTAGAGATGATGGGAGAGTTGGGCCGCAAATTCTTCTCCAGCACATCCCAAAGATTCTCAACAGGGTTAAGGTCTGGACTCTGTGGTGGCCAATCCATGCGTGAAAATGATGTCTCATGCTCCCTGAACCACTCTTACATAATGAGTCCAATAAATCCTGGCATTGTCATCTGGGTATATGCCCATGCCATCAGGCAAGAAGAAAATCACTGATGGAATAACCTGGTCATTTAGTATATTCAGGTAGTCAGCATAATGTTGCTGAACCTGGACCTGACCAATAGCAGCAACCCCAGATCATAGCACTGCCCCCACAGACTTGTACTGTAGGCACTAACCATGATGGGTGCGTCACTTCATTCTCTCTTCTTACCCTGAACTCTGGAATGGGGAATCTGGACTCATCAGACCACATGACCTTCTTCCATTATTTCAGAATCCAATCTTTATGCTCTCTAGCAAACTGAAGCCTTTTTTTGTGATTAGCCTCACATATTAGTGACTTTAAGACAACACAGCTGTCCTAATCTTAATCTTGAGTGCCCTTTTGTGCATGAGGAAATGTTCTTACTTTCACAATTCAGTTCTGCTGTTGTTTTTTATGGTCTGATTTCACCAAATGTTTAAGTGATCACTGATAATGGTATTATATTTATATTATATTTATTTATTATATATGGTAAGATATTTTTTCTGACCACATTTCTTCCTCAAAGATGATGGTTTCCCACTATCCTTCAAGTTGAAAAAAATGGACAGTTCTCAACCCAAATAAAGTAGTCTCAGCAATAACATATTTTACGCTTTATGCATATATAGTAATTGCATAATTGTGATTAATAATTGGAATAATTTGAACCTTTTGAAACACTTTCACATTTTCCACAACCACAGAATATTTCTTCCCGACATGGTTGTGTAAGTAATGAGAAGCTCCTCACTGCATCAATTACGGTTAAATAACTTAAAGCCAATTGAAACAATCATCCATGCAGTAATTATCCAATGGGAGGCTCTATATACAAACTGTAATAAAATTTATTATTTCACTTGATTTAAAATTGTATTATTAGTCAATTACAACATTATTCTATATTAACCTTCACAAAAACCAACTAGTTTGAACACCATGGTCACACTATACAGCCAGTACAAGGTGAGCATGTGCTTCTTCCAAGTCATATGAAGCTGTTATGTCAGCTAGCAGACAACAACTCTGACTAGCACTGACATTTAATTGATGAGGGAGACGGAGGGCTATCCTACCCACCCAATTATCTTAGACTCATGGCTACAAACGGTTATTGTATCAACAAGTCTGGAACTATAAATCTATTGAACATGGGGTCAACTTTTGCAGTTGTACCTGTTGTACCCCTGATATAATAATAATAATAATAATAATAATAATAATAATAATAATTTGAATTTATATAGCACCTTTCCCAAACTCAAGGTCAATTTACATAGCAAAATATAAATAAAAACCTAAAAGTAAATTGAAACAGTTAAAACACAATTACGCGTGTTACACTTATAACTGTCTTCAGAAATCTGAGGTTTGTTTTAAGCTGTTTCATACCTTTTAGGGAATAAATTCTGTTAAAACACTGAGGTAGAAAGTAAAAGCTCAGAGGCGAGTGCCCGTGAGGAGGGTGGAGGGGTGGAGGTTTGGGGAGGCAACATCTCAATTCAAACCCGGCGTTTATTGGAAATGGGCATCAATAAGAGAACAAGAAATGGGCTATTATTAGAAGATATACAGTATAATAAATATAGGCATTTTCTTCTTGAAGCTCACATTACTGTGATTGACTTAATTTCTCATTCAATTCACATGCAAAATGATTTATTCACTGCAGCCCTAAACCAACTCGTTTTTGATAAACCAACTCCACTATGAACCAATAGAGCCAGTCAAGGTCAGGTGCTTTAGATACAGCTCAGTAAGGGGTTGCCATGTCTGTCAGCAACCTCCAAGTCCTCTTGAGTCTTTGCTACAGTCACACTATCCAGTTCACAGAAGAAAAACAAAGTTTTATTTTCAATCTAAAATTAGCAGTGGAAGAAAAGTTCACTTTACAAAATATGCACAATCGGATGTGTACAGTGGAATAAAAACCTGGCTGTGCCTACAATCTAGGGCAGTCTGTCAGAAATTCAAGGCCGCACACACATAGTAATACCAAACTCTGGGGTCTTATTACATGATCCCAGAAACAGGCTCCTTATTCATGCAAGGTCAATCTGAGCATAATGGCAGGCTTTAGCACTGTCCCACAGCTATTCCTGATGGACAGCCCTGCTCAGGGGAAGCCTCTGTTTCCCCAGCCGGCTTTCTGATACATGCACACTAAATCAGCAATCATTACCATTATTCCAATCAACATTAGCTGGGAAATTAGGGTCATTACGATTGGCCAGAGCTGGATTCAGAAACATCCAGAAAGGATCCAGGATCTCTACCCGCTGGATGGGCAAAGCACATGTGAGGTTGCACTTATACCCATCCATCAAATGCATGGACGAACACAGTACAAACAGTCACTTTAGTCTGACACATGCACTCAATTACACTCTTCTCATCAGCATCACTTTCGGAAGCACTGGACTGCTGAACGGACCTTAGTTGGCAATGTCCAAAACATCTGGATTGGAAACAACATTGCTGTGGAATGGAGTGAAATTTGGTCTGCTGGCCACTTTTTGGCAACAATACATAAAAATGTGTCGAGGCCAAAGCTCAGGCTGGTGATGCTACTGGCAACTGATTCAGTGAGATCATCATTCTACACAAATGGATTCAGACGGCAATGCTTACCATGCCCACAATGGAACTGGCGCTACCATTAGATCCACAGCCCAGAGCAGGACGTTAGTTATCCAATCATAATTTCTTCAAACTAATCTCCACATTGTTTTATGAAGGTTTCAAAGCAAAGGTAATGTTTCTGCTCCTTTTGTAGTGGGAAATAACGTACAACCTTTGCATGTGTTCACTGTAAAATACAAAGTAGCACATAAGAGCACACAGACCAAACCAATATTCTTTAAAAAAAACATTACAACATTTTATAAGTACACAAGGGGTCCACGAGTTATGCCAGGGTTCGGTTCCTCTGGGTATGATGGAAACTCAAATTTTGACATAATTGGGAACTCATGTATGTAATGAAGCTGCAGAGGTTTTATTGAACAACACTGTACTTTATTAACAGCAGCAACATGGATGAACATCTCATATTACAGTAAAACATAAAACGTTGCTCCAGATAGAAATGCTCTTTTTATTGCTTCTACATACACCACAGCAGGATCCCCTGTACTCAGCATTCTCTGACTGCCAACAAACTCAACATTCTCCTAACAACAGCAATCTCAAGACTTAGCAGCAATCACCAACAAACTCAACATTCATCAAAATACAACACAACTCAGCACTGGATCTTTGCATTTCAACACAGCATCCGAACCAAACTAAAAAGAACCCAAACCGTTCTGCTTTCAGTGATGCAGAACCAGGATCTGCTAGTGAGTGTAAAGTTGACAAGTGCACATGTTCCATGTTCTGCCTCTCAGTGGCACTGTATATTTCTCCAGCATATCAAAAAACGTGACCCTGACCAATTCACTTAGATCTGACTCCCAGAAGCAGAGACGGCTGTGATTCATAAGCTTGCGCAGAAAAACAAAATACTAAAATAATGAAAAAAAATAGAGCACTGATATTAGGTAGATTATACTGTCAAATAAATCATGACACACGAGCAGCAGAGTTAAGATCCTCACACGCAACAGCAGCTTATGGCCGCAGCAAATGCTCCCTCTCTCTAATCGCCCCGCTGTGGGCCATTCTTCCAGAAGAGGCACATGCAGAGGCCTCTTTCAAACAGCACCGGATACCAATCAATTTAGCAGCACAAAGAGAAACACATGTCTCCAAAAATGAGAGAATGGAGAGCGAGCAAGAGAGAGAGCGAGAGAGAGAAAAACTCAATATTCTTCAAAAAACATCAACGATCACATTTTCCAATACCAACAACCTAAACATTCTGCAAAACCATCTCTCTCCAACACACTCAACAATATCCAACACACTCACCATTCTCCAACACCAAAAACCTCCAATATATTCCAACAAACCCCACATTCTCCAGCACACCCCAACACACTCACCATTCTTCAACACACACACACACACACACACCCCAACACACTCACCATTCTCAAACACCAAAAACC